>CBVK0100515764.1:0-14094 GCA_900067695.1 Picea abies
AACCTTTTTTTTTTTCAAATGATAAATTAAAATAATATATATTCTATAAAATCCTTGCTTTATGAGTATGTTTTCAATTCTATACCTTTTGTTCCACTAAATTATTTGAATTAACAAATTCAATAACAAAAAAGTCCACAATCCAATTTAGACATTTAGTTTTTATTTGCCTTCCATAGAACTCATTGGAAACCCCTTTTTTTCAATATTGAATACAAATAATATTTATTCAATATTGAAACAGTAGCTACACTAAAGTATTTGAATTAACAAATTCAATAATAAAAACAATCCACCGTCCAATTTAGATATTTTGTTTTTATTTCGCTTTGATAAATCAATACTAAACCTTTTTTTTTTTCAAATGATAAATTAAAATAATATATATTCTATAAAATCCTTGCTCTATGAGTATGTTTTCAATTCTATACCTTTTGTTCCACTAAATTATTTGAAAACCTTTTTTTTTTTCAAATGATAAATTAAAATAATATATATTCTATAAACCGTAGCTACATAATTATTAAGTCATTTTCTTAAGTGTATATTTTTATTTTCCACTACATTAAAGTATTTGATTACTTAATTATATTCAATAAAAAATTATAATTAAAAGACAAATTAATATAAAGTTAATCAATTATAGATTGCTATTGTCCCTCTTCACCTTAAGTAGGGACTAATAAGAAAAATACTTTCGTAAATTCAAATGTTTTATTTTTTATTCTTTATTCAAAACTATAATATCATGAACCCCATTACTAAACCATCTTTAACATGTATCTTTAAAATGTAATAGGAAGAAATTTGACATAAAAAATGGTTAGTTAGTTATGTTATTTATTCAAATTTAATTAGATGTAAACTCAAATTTAAATTATATTTACATTAAATTATTTGATTACTCAATCACATTAATAACAAATGTAATCGGAAGCAATTTGACATAAAAATTGGTTAGTTAATTATGTTATTTATTCAAATTTAATTAGATGTGAACTCAAATTTAAATTATTTTTACATTAAAGTATTTGACTAATCAATCACATTCAATAACAAAAAAAAATCCTTTATTAAATTTATATGTTCTATTTTTTTTATTCTTTGTACGAAACTATAATATCATGCAACTCATTACTAAACCCTCTTTAGAGTGTAACAGGAAGCGATTTGAAAATTTTGACATCTTATATGTTCTATTTTTTTATTCTTTATACAAAACTATAACATCATGCAACTGATTACTAAGTTCTCTTTAGAGTGTAATAGGAAGTGATTTGAAAATTTTGACATCAAGTTGGTTGGAAAGGCTTAATATCTATTGACAATGGGCAGATTTAATAGGGGTTTAGTGCTTAATAAATTTTCTATGAACAGGATTAAATATAGCTGGAATATTCTTAATAGTCACACAAAATAAATGGCTGTGATTTCAATCATTAACTTCCTAGCTATTATAAAGAAATTAAAATATTAAAACTAGATAAATGAACCACAACCATTTATTTGTTAATCAATAATAAAATTTAATATATTCTTTTAAGGATTGTTTTCATCTTATCAACCTTTCAACATTAATCAACCACAATTATATGACTGTACTAGTTATGTTATTTATTATGTCAAATCAAATTTAATTTATCTTTGCATTTTTATATAAAAGGATAATTTCCATAGCCATTTTTATATAAAAGGATAATTTCCATAGCCAATAAAGATGGAAGTAGATATTGAATGTCCTTTAAAAAAAAATATTATTACACCTTCAAGCATATGCAACCATGATTAAATACATCATTTGGCATTTGCATACTCTTGGTCTAGATATTAGTATTTAGTATATATCCAACAAATTTTCTTATTTTGTAGATATTTCTTATTTTGTAGATATTGTTATAATCGACTAATGATTTAATATAGGTATCTGATTATTCTATAATAATATAGATTTTTTTATTTTATTTTAATAGTAATAATCTGTAGTTTGAAATGGAAATTAAGTGAAATTTATATTATCTATATTTACCGTGATTGATTTCTTAAGTTTTCCATTGTGAAATGTGTGTCCAAAATTTAAATTAGTTAGAATAATAACTATTTATAGTTTAAAATGAAAGTAAAGTAAAATTTATAATATGGATTTCTTAAATTTTATGTCTCTTCAAAATTAAATTACTTAGAATAATAATGATTTATAGTTTAGAATGGAAATAAAGTAAGGATTTATAGTTTATAATGGAAATAAAGTAAAATTTATTGTATGGATTTCTTAAATTTTAAGTTGACATATGTCTATTAAAAATTTAAAATAGTTAGGCTAATAAGATTTTAACCTTTTTTATTTAAAAATAATATGTATGGGTAGTGTTTACTATATGGTATATTTTTCTGTTGTTTATGCATTTGTAATAAAATGTGCATGGAAAGTATTTAGTATAGGATAACAAAATTTTAGATTATTATTTATAAAATAATAATTTATAATTTTTATTTGTAAAATATTATGTATATTTTATTGGAATAGTTAGTCACAATAGATTTTATAATATTATGAAATCTTAGATTATGTAAGTTTATTACTCATATTTATTAAAATAATTGAATATAGAAATGAAATAATAGGAAAATATAGACAATATCCATACATTTTGAACACAAGACGTATCTTGAGAAATATGATATGGGAGAAAACCCAGCTAGAAGGTAAGTCCTATTCTCTATTCTCTTTTCTTTTATTATGAAAATGTAAATGCAAAGAAAGGGTCAATGAATATGGAGTTTCCTATGACTTTGCAGCCTAAATGACTACTACAGACTCTTCTTCCTACCTCTATTGTTCTTTCAAATCCCACTTGTTGCGATCTAGGGGAAAGTAGGGAGAGTTACCGGTAATCCTTACATAAACAACAATGAAGATACATGTATATAGATATAGGCAAAGACATACATACATAGTGAGGGTTGAAAGATCTGTGTTTATTAAAGGATATAGCAATACGATACAATGTATACAATCTCTCACACTGAGCTATCAGAGTCTTTATGTGCTTGTCTCTTTATACTCCTATATGTCTAGTTACCAAGCAGTTGTAACTACTTAACTGTGTGGGCCAGTCGGTTATCAGATACTTCGACCGAATTACTTTTTCGACTATGTCATTCGACCGAATATTTCTTAGTCAACTAGCGGGCCTAGTCGATAGAGTCGACTAACCCCTACAACATTTCCCCCCACCTCAATTCCTTGCCCGTCCCGAGAAAGGGAGGTCCCGAGAAAGGGAGGAGTATACAAAATTAACTTTACAAAACTTGATTACAATATTGAGAAGTAGAAGACAGAGAGAGGAAGAAAAATTGAAGTAGGAAGAGACAAAATTTCATGTTCTTGACCGACTTAAGGTGTTTCTTTTGATTGATCTGTTGCACTTGGAATTCCTCCACTGGTTGAGTCAGCTGCATTTTCCTTTTCAGTTTCTTTGTTGAATATGGAGGCGGTATGAATGATACTAGGGGATGAATGATTCATTTGTTGTGCAAAATCGCACCATGCATTGATCTCTTTTTTTGCTTCTAGGCTTAGTAGTTTCATTTGGGCGAGCATGTCATCTTTTTATGCTATCTCGGTTGTCTGAACTGAGGTTGACTTTGGGTCAAACTGTTGCTCTATATCCTACATCTTTTATTTGAACTGAGTAAGAACATTGATTTCTCATTTGGTTTCTAATTGTGCCTTGTGCCTCTCCATCTGCCATTCCTGCTCTTGTTGTGAAAGTTGTAGCTCCACTGCCTTTTCCTTTGTTAGTTGCAAAGTGAGAGATTCTTTGATTTTGTTGTCGATGGTCAAATTTTGTGTTATCTATATACTTTCCACTGAAATGTTTTGTATCTTGTATTTTCTGTAGGCACATGCAAAGTGAGATGGCTAGTCGCTTACCGCAGAGTGTAGTAGTAAAACTTATTTAGCAATTTTATCCATGTTTTGTCTTAATCCTTTAATATTATTATGTTCTACTACTAGGGTTGTGGCTATATTCTCTTGAGTCTTTTCAATCTCCTTAGATGCCAAGCTGAGTTGTTTTTCTACCTCCTCTTTTTCTTTTTGAAATCATGTTTCTTGTTGTTGGTGTTTTGTATTGATTTTTATCATCCTTCCAATCAGTTCTTTAAACCCTTCTAAAGAGTTTTGTGCCTCTCAAACCTACTTTGTCCCCTTATGTTTCCTAACTTCTTCTATGCATTCGTGTAACATCTTCCTTTTTTCTTATTTTAATTTGTATAGTTGACTTCCTTCTTTGATCACCTTTTTCCACCTTCTCGCTCATTCTCTAGAAATGAGTTCATGTAATTTGAAGAGGTATTGGTTGAAAATAGTGGTTGGGTCGATTGTGGAACCTGATGGGCTGGTTGGTCGGGTTATTCTGAAATTGATCTTTGATGATTTCTTTCTCTTTTTTTATGTGAGTACTTTGATGACTTCCCATATTTATCTGGGATGTTATTGTGTGTTGTGTGGATGGAATTCCTTGATGTTGTACTGAAGGTTGGCTTTGTGGAAACAGGGTGTTTTGCTCAGTCATTTTCTCTTTATCTAATTACTGGTTAGGGGTGAATATTGGGAGACTTCACCTCAGTGTATTGGTTCTATAGAATTTCTATTGGGATGCATGGTGCCTCACTAGCTAGCCCCGACTCCTGATTATTACTAGACTTCCTAGTATTGACTTGTTGGCTTCCTCGCACCTCCAGGTTTGCTTCTTTTTGGATGGTCGGCTTCTCCACCATCATATATGGCTGAACCCATTGGTATTGCACCTAGATGATGGATTTTTGTTGTTGCATCGACTTGACTATGTGGGTTAATGGAGTTGGTACTTTGGCGACCAATTGTTGTTGATGTGTTGAATCAGTAGGCTGACTTGACTCAATTGGTATCTCATCGTCCAATTTCTGCTCGTCTGTTGGGGCTATTTCAATTTCTTCGTCATTCGACTCTATTGGTTGGTCGAGTGTTGTGGCTTCTGAAGACTAATCGACTATAAGTTTCCTTTTCTTTTTCTTTGTTGGTCATTATTCAATTATGGCTACTGGCTCGGTTGAGGGTGATTCTCTAGTTATGTTGATGGTTGTGTTGGTTGCCTTTTTCTTTCCTGGTGTTATGCTCGACCTTATCTCCCATTCTATTGTGTTGATTGTGACCTGTTTCGGCTTGATGATGGTAGTCTTGGCTTCCAAATTCTTCTGTCTCTTTGTTCCTCTTGTGTCGATTTTATGGATTATTCTCCGTATGTGTTGTGGCTTCTGAAGACTAATCGACTATAAGTTTCCTTTTCTTTTTCTTTGTTGGTCATTATTCAATTATGGCTACTGGCTCGGTTGAGGGTGATTCTCTAGTTATGTTGATGGTTGTGTTGGTTGCCTTTTTCTTTCCTGGTGTTATGCTCGACCTTATCTCCCATTCTATTGTGTTGATTGTGACCTGTTTCGGCTTGATGATGGTAGTCTTGGCTTCCAAATTCTTCTGTCTCTTTGTTCCTCTTGTGTCGATTTTATGGATTATTCTCCGTATTGGATTTACTTTCTTTTTTAGTTCCTTGGATTTTTTCATGACTTGTTTCATCCCTGGTCCTATTGACAAACTGTATATTATTTTCATGGTGTTAGTATCATGTCGAGTTTTCTTTATTTTTTTGGAAATCTTGGTCGTAATGCTCGACAATATTTTTTGGACTTCTGGGTCATTGGAGTCGATGCCTTGATTTGATTGGAAGGTTTCCTTCTAGGTTTCTTATGTGTCGATTACTAACTCTTCCTCCTCAACAATATTTTTCCTTTTATCCTTTTTGGTCGTTTTCTTTCTTTTCCCTGGAGATGGGTTTGCAGGGTTGAATGCTAGAAATTGCAGATATTCGACAAAGGGGGTTGTATAAAACTCTGCTTCCCTCTCTTATTATTTCTCCCCATCATTTAGTGGAGTATTACAGGTACCCCAGATTTTTGTGCTTCAAGGGTGATTTCTATCCCCTAATTTATTTGTCTTTCAAGCTCCAAAAATATTTCCTTTATCGTCGGTTGATAATGTATCTCTTTTGGTTTTGGGGATGACTTGAATCAAAACCAAAGATTCATATAATCGATCTCAATATGAATGTGGTAGGGTTCTGATAAGTCCCGACAAACTACTTTATCGACACACCATTTGTGTGAGTTGTTTTTTAGGCTTCTGACCCATAATCATAACATTTTTTGAGAAGGTAGCAGACTAGAGGTGCCTATTTGATTGAATGAGAATATTATGCACTTATCCATCATTGGGACTTTATTTACTATGAATGTTGTTTTGTCGACATGACCAAATTGCTCCATTTCTAGAAAAATTACCAGGGAGGGTAATTTTATGGCCTTACCGGACTCTTGGCACTTGTTACAGTTATTATCTATTATGTTAGCTAGGTGCTTTGACCAATTGAATATTTATCCATTCTTATAGACCTGGATTATATATTCGACCATTTTCATTTTCACATCTAATGCTCGACCTTCTAGTGTGAAGCACATAGACACAATTATTGCAGTCTAACGAGCCTTCAGGTCAATGATTTTTTTAATGAGCAACCCATTAGACTTCTTGGTTTTCGTCGATCCTATCAGGCAGGGATGATTTTAAGGATGGAAATTTATTTTAAAATGTAGAAAATGGAAAATTAGCCCATGAGCGAAATTTAGCCCCTAAAATCATCCATGCTATCAGGAATTGCATCCATCCATTGGTGCTTGGTGACTTTGGTACCTTAGTTTGTGTCTCAGGGAGTGTTGGATGTATGGGATGACTTGGGTTCTACCTTATCTCTCCAGCAAAATCCTATTCACCATCGACCCTTCATGTAAACTAGAAGGCTACACCAGGCACAAAGTACCCAGTGAACTCTCACCCAAGATGGATTATGAGTGATTGCATGACACAAGCGTCTGCAATCATGGAAGGGATGGAACTCATGGGAATGATAGGATTATTAGACTTATTCTTCTATTTTAACAATCATTCTACTGTAACATTCAACATATCTACTATTTTACCCATTCAATAACATCTAGTCAGCATGATTATTCTAGTGCACACTATAACAAAACTCTAATAGATGCATTCATTTATCCATTCATTCATCATAAATATCAACATAGCACACATAAAGATGCCATTTTTACCATGGTTCACCCCCCCTCTAGGTTACGTCCACAAAGATCTTCTTCTTTATTTCTTATTCTTCATCAAAATATAATTGCATGCATTACATAATAGGGTTATGAATGGTGCATGAGGCTACCCAGTGTCACACCAAGCTCCACAAATTGCAACCTGACCCTCAATTACATCTCAAAATTGTCTCCATCTGAGCTCCACAACTCTCAACAAAATGAATCCTTTGACTCAGAACTCAAAAAGGTGCTTAAGTAATTTGCTCATAAAAATTGATATCCAAAAGATTCGGGTCCAAGATACCTCTAACTATCTCATACATCCTCTATTTATACAAAAAGATGGGTAAAAACCCTTACATCATGACTAAAAAACCTAATTCTAAGTGGAATCTAGTTGTCTACTTTCTAACTTCCTTCTGCATTGTTGGTATTTGATCCAACCCTTCCTTGCTTTGAATATGCATTGGTCTTCCTTATTTCTTGGTGTGCTTCTTCCTTTTCCCTTATGTCGTGCTGATTTACCTTATTTCCTGGCGCGCGCTGCTTATTTTGGCTCGTTCCATAGCTCTTAGCCTCGTTTACTATGTTGAACCCCAAAATTTCCTACTCCAATAGGCCCTCATCACTAACCTATGGCTTGTCCTGAGACACTCAGGAAGTGTGTGCCTCCTCTACAAATCTCTCCAATTTCTGGAACTTCTATGTTAGTTCATCCACTTGTGTCTTGGTCTGCGTACTCTTCTCTATCAGGGTCTCCACCACTTGCACTATTATGTACTCCTTCATCACTTATCTTCTTTAAGAGTGCACCTGTTCCAGTTTTCTTTTCTCTAATTCCATCTCTGGTATCATCTTTACAACTTGCTCCTGAAGTGCCTCCAACTGAGTCTGTCATGCTTCATTTTCCTCTTGCGTGACCCTTACCTCTACTTTCAATTTTTTCATCTCCTGCGCAAACCTTGGTCTCTCCGATACAGGCATTGTATTATGCCTTTGCTTTAGATCCTACACTGCAAAATTCAAATTTTATTACCTCTAATCCAATTGTTGGATCCCTTCATCTTCTGCGAGGCTCTTCCATATATGCGCGATCCTTTCGTAAAGCTCTATTATTTATTTGAACTCCAACGCAATATTATACGTTTGTTCTATCACATGTTTCTCCCTCTCTAATCTAATTTCTGGATGTGTGATTGGTGTCAACTTCCCAACCAATGCAACTATCTCATGTTTATATCCCTCCATCGTTTGCACTATCCTCTTTAGCTTTTCTTCTGTACTGAGCTCTCCTCTGAGTGGACTCTATAGGATTGTTTGGAAGACTTCTTCAAGTCTTTTATCCAATTTAACCATGCATATTTTTTCCTCCTCATATTCAATATGAACTTCTTTGAGGACGGTCTCTAGCACCTCCTTTTCTTCCTTGTTTGTCTCCAAATTTATTGCATTCGTCCTTTCCCTTGATTGTACTTCTCACATCACACTCCTCTGTAACTTATATAATTCCTTTGTTGGGATCTTGGATAACGCGAAGTCCAACTGTTTCACATCCTTCAAAGTTTGTTGCATGGTTTCCTCATCTACATGTAACATACTTTGACTTATTTTAATTGTCACACTTCCCATTATTTATGTCTAGACTGTCTCCCTTGCTTCATGTATTGTTACCTGCTGTGTTGTACTTCTGTGTTGTGTGACATTGAGATGTAAGCTCTCAAGAAATTATTTGAATTCCATTATATTCTTCATGATTTCTTCTCTATGAGGTTATATGACATAGATTTCTTCTTCTCCCTGGTCTTGTACCTTGTCTGCTAATAAATTTGCGTCATCTTCTATAATTGTGAGCTCAATGGCCTTCTTTTGTGCCTTCATATTCTTTCTATGTTATCCCATATGTATGGTTTATTTTATCTTTTCTATCTGCGTGGGTTTTATTTCCTCTGGAATATTTCCATTCCTTGTCTCCTGTGTTGGGATTTCATATTTATTCTCTGCTTCTCCATTTTTTCTTTATACGCTGTGAGTTCCTAGCATTGAGGCTCTTGGTATTGTTTCCTTCTTCCTTAGTTTATTTCTTGTTGTAACAATACCTGTAGGTTTGTTGCTCTCTACTGCTTCTTTAATATTCATAGTTGGGCTACTATAATGTTTTGGGTATGTGCTATATTATTTTCCTTAGGAAACGTGTCATGTGCCTCGGGAAATGTGTCACATATTTAGGTGGTTTTTCGGCACATGGTTTTTTTCGATGGTTTTCTATTTCCAGTTAAGGAATTAGGGTTGTGGACTAATATAGGACATGGTTTTTTTCGATGGTTTTCTATTTCCAGTTAAGGAATTAGGGTTGTGGACTAATATAGGTCATTGGGTTAGGGTTTTGGATGCCACTGGATCCTATATGTATATTGTATTGTAAACAATGTAAAACATATGAATGAATATAGAATATGTTGGTTTTCCCTATTTGGGTTTCCAGGGGAAAAACCTCTGTGTAATGTTTGTATCTTCCATTGTATCTTTTCTATTCTTTTACTGAATATTTGTTTGCAATAGATATTGTACAAGGTTATAATTTACAAAATTCTATGATGTGCTAGCTTCTTCCTTGTCTTTTCCCTTTTCTCTTTTATTGACTTCTACTAGCACCTTCCATTGATCCAAGCATTCTGCAAGTACCCACTAAACTTATTCTGATATAATGCAATCCTTCATCTTTATCCATGTATTCTTAGGGTTTCTTATGGATTGTATCCATGTGTTATTCCTATATGCCTTAAAGTTGGCTATCTCCTCATGCTCCCTCACCACTTCAGGTGAAATTATCCATGTATTTTCAATGTTCTCCTTCATCTCTTGAATGTACATGCCAAAAATGCTTGAGTCAATTTTTCTCTGCTTGGAATCTATGTTGTGTTGTAGGGTTTGATATCTCGTTGTGCCACACGTTACTGTTCTTTCACAAAAAAATGAAAACTTTGGTTTTTCCCATGGCTCCAAGGATATAAAAATCAACAACCAAGAATAGTGGAACTTTGTTCCGATATCCTGTGCATCTCTACAATATTCTAAGAAAAGGTTGAGAAAATACGATGCCCAAATCTGAATTTTTCCTTTTGAACATTGCACATATTCTATGACTACTCCTGCAAGTTCCTCTTCTTTGCAACACATTCTAAGTATATTGCATGGCATCAACTTTGTAGCAAATATCGTAGTTGTGTCATTTTTTTCTTAATGATCATCCCTATGTTTCCTGTCTATGCCAAATTTTTCCTTCACTTCCTCTGCAATGGCCTTTTCCTTCGTTTTGTCATCGAGGTATTGCTTCAAATTTACCCCATCCGTCGATAGTCCTGTCAGCTTAGAAATTAGGTTGACATCGATCAGGATAGGTTTATCCATACATTAAAACCCTCCATGTACGTGTGAAAAAAATATTTTACGCATGAATTAACATCGTTCCCCCTACCAAAGTGAGGCATTTCCAATAGATCCATCATGCCAGAGTTGTAAATTCCATCTATCCACTATTTAGGATCCATAATCTGGATTCATTTCTAGGTTAACCCCCTATTTTCCATATAAACCTCATGTGCAAGCTATGGGAACTTGGTGATGTATGTCACATCATGATCGATGTACCTCAACTTGGAAACACATCCCAGAATATATTCCACAATGACAATTGATTCTAGAATATGGGGCAATGACAACAAAATATATGTTTTTGTGTGTTTTGATGCCACTGCTACCCTTTTCTTCAATGAACCTATTATTGTTTCTTCTAGGGTTTCTTCTTCTTACATTTATTCATCTGTGTTGTAGTAATCCTTGACCTTTGGGATTTCCTCTGTTGCAGGTTATTTGAATCTTTTTTATTTCTATCACGTCACCCTTTTATCATTTAGCATGTGTCATTCCTGGGTTTTTTGTGCTCGAGTTTGCTTCTGTTCTAGGGTTTCATCCTTGTGTTGGTTGGATGACTTATGTTTCTTCTTCTTTTGGGTTTTCTTCTGCGATGCATGATAGTCTAATGGATTCAATCTCTATAGTTGGAATATCATCCAGATCTACCACTCCAATCATTTCTTCTAGTGGTTTGTTGGTGCTTCGGGTCCTTTGCACAAATTTACTCGGTCCTTCGAAATTTTGTAATGTTATTTTCATGTCTTCAAGAAAAATCTATTGTAAATCTCGTCTATGTTCTTCACAAGTTCTTACTCACTCATACCATGTTTTCTCTATCTCTCTTTTTCTAAAAAGTTGGTGCTTCGGGTCCTTTGCACAAATTTACTCGGTCCTTCGAAATTTTGTAATGTTATTTTCATGTCTTCAAGAAAAATCTATTGTAAATCTCGTCTATGTTCTTCACAAGTTCTTACTCACTCATACCATGTTTTCTCTATCTCTCTTTTTCTAAAAAATCACAAGTTTTTTGTGTTTTCGCTGCTTTTTCCTTTTTATAGACTCTGTCATAAATTCTCTGTCGCCACCTTTCTTTTTTTTTCATTATTTTTTCACTTTTCCAATCATTTTTTGTCCCGTCACACACTGTTTACTTTTCCTATGTGTAGTCTCCTGAATTTTGCTACAATGATTTATTGTATGTTGTGCATTGTCATTCTCAACTGTTTGTCTACCACTTATCCCTCTAACTATTTGTTTTTTTCTTTTTCTTCATTTTTTTCTTTTTTCTACTTTTTCTTTTCTTCCTACTATATACATTATGTACAATTCTACATTTTGCGTTGTAATTACTGCGGGTTGGTAGTTCAATTGTCCCTATACAGTTTTGATTGACTACCATTCACCATACCTTGCATTTCCTTTCCTGCTAAATCCTTTAGCTGCACAACACCTCCATTTGTAACAAACTTTATCTCATATGGCCCTAGCCAATGCATTCTGAACTTTCATGGGTGTTGCAAGTATTTATTATCATAGAGGAGAACCAAATATCCTAATTTGAATTTCTTATTCTTAATGTGTTTTTCATGACATGATTTATCCTTTTCTTTCTGTACCTCCTTATGGAAACCAACTATAATTTTTTCTTCTTCCAATTCCATGAGTTTAGATAATATTTCCCGTGTCATGCCTCTTTCTGTCATATTTGTAATTTTTTGCAATGCACAGACTTGGTATCAAATAATCTAAGGGAACTACTACTTCCTAGACTTGGTATCAAATAATCTAAGGGAACTACTACTTCCTTTCCATACACCAATCTAAAAGGTGTTTGTCTAATCAGCTTATTGCATGTAGTCCTATAAGCCCATAACACTGATGGTACCTTCATGTCCCATTCATCCCTCTTTACATTAAAAATATTTGTCAAGGCATTCTCTGATATCTTGTTGAATGCTTCTACTGTCCCATTTGCATGAGGATGATAACGAGTTCTCTTCTGGTGATGTATCTCAAATTATTCCATCATTTCCTGGATTGTACTATTGATAAATTGAGTCCCCTGATCACTCATCAATATTCTTGCACACATCCAAACCTTGTCACTACATGTTCAAATAAAAAACACGTTGCACTCTCTGCGCTGTAATCCTTCATTGTTGTTGCCTCATCCCATATTTTCAAGTACTTTTTGTTTGTAATATTATACCTAGATCCTAATCTTCTTGTTGGTGGATTAATTGGACCTAAAAAGTCTATTTCCCATTTTTCAAAAACTTGCAAAGTTACCTGTGCTCTCAATGGAATCTCATCCCTCCTGGATGAATTTCTAACTCGATGGAAGACATCACAATTATAAAAGTACTCCTTTTAACCCTTGTGAACTTTTGTCCACCATAATACTGCATTTTGGAATTACTAAGACAAATGGGAGGGGGGGGGTGTGAATCAATTGTTACTATGCTTAAAATGTTTTATGCCTATTAAAATATTATTAATCTTCTCCAAGTGATCATCAGAATTATGAAAGAAATGAGCAGCATAAATAACAAACATCAATCACACATATGATATACACAGAGACATATATTCATGAGGAAACCCATAAAGGGAGAAAACCTCTTCTTCTTTGAATGACAAGTAGTCTTTTAAGTTTTGTACATCATCTTTATTTGAGCACCAACTCAAAATTAGGATACAACCTCTTCTTTAACAAGTTGCAACTTGTTGAGAGCACCAAATATTTGGTTTCTCTAGAACCCACTAGAAGGAATCACCAACTCCCTGAGTGTTCTAGCACCAACTAGATGGAAGCACCAACTTCTAGTTACATAGGAACCAACCTGTATAACAGAGAACAATGGTTCTGCCTTGCACCACCCTACCACGCTGGTTTTTATGGTTGCAACCAGATGGAAGCTAAAAATCCCTGTGTTCAAGCACCCACTTGAAACTCTGAGGAAAACATTCCTCCCTAGAACCACCCTACCACCCTGATTATAAATATTTACTTGAATAAGACCTTACAACAATACACACATTTCAATGCTTTCCACTTCTTCTCTGTTGTGCAATTATATTTTGCTTCTGTATGTTCATGCTTGTCTCCACTTGTTTTCTGTCTCCATATTCTCTTCCTCTATTCTTCTCGTGCTCTTAGGTTCTTGTACAGTCTTCTATTTTCACCATTTCTTCTCTGTCCAACTTATGTTCTTCATCTCTACATCTTTTTGGCTCTGTTTCTGCTATCTTCTTGATCACGTACAATCCAACTTATTTTATTGAGAAACAATAACCTCTCTGCATCACAACATTTTTCTTTTGTTCCTGCTCTCATTATCCGTTACACTCCACATCTCCAATGCTCAAGTCAGGAATCTAAAAAATGTTCAGGCATCACGATTCCAACGCTCAGGAACAATGATTCAACCGCTCAGGAACAATGATTCAATTAGTGTAATTGAATCGTAACTGATCAAGAAATCA
>CBVK0100515819.1:0-29554 GCA_900067695.1 Picea abies
GCTCTTCCGATCTCACCATAGGTGCATTTGTTGATTATGAGTTCATTTTTTCTGTAGATATCAGTTAATTTTGAAAGAGCCAAGTCACCTTTAACTTTGAATCCATCACCTAAATAAACTACAACGCTGCCTACTTAGCCGAATACCCATAATACAACAAAGTCATTAGATTCTACATGGTCAATACTCCAATCACTAAACCATGTTTCTCCATGTCAAACATTTAGACACTTAAATGCAAGTTAATAATGTCGGCGGCCGATAAACCCAAATTATGAAGCTGCCCATAATTGTTTTGATGGCAGAGGGTGCCCGCTTAAATGTTTTCAATAGGATTCAAATCAACCTTCAGTATCCCAACCCTGCCTTATTATAGTGATATAATTTTGGTGACTCCAATAGAATGTTTATCGAATGGCTCTTTGGTTTATCATCTTTTAACCTTTATGCACTCTACTACCGTTGTTGTGATTCTTCCAGGATATAACATTATACCTTACTTTGACTCTATTTTCTGATCCTTAATTATGTTACGCTCTCGAAGCCTTCTTCACTCAACTACAGCTGTAATTCTTCCTTCATTTGTGTTAAATGGAGTAATTTCTCCCACTTTCTTAACCGGTTTGATAGTGGATAGGCATCATAAATGCACTAGATATGATAGGTGAATGAAAATTTATTAGGTAGGTGATAAGATGGAGTGTTGTAGGAAAATATCTAGTTCTATGTATTTGCATTTCAATTTATTATATCAATATAGAGAAGAGTTGAACAACTCCATTGCATTGTGTGTGTTTTCTTTGTTTTACATATACTTACATTTTCTTGAACTTGAACATGGTATCAGAGCAGGAATAAGACTCTTCAAATAAAGGAGAGTAATTTGTAGGTTGTTGCAAATAAATTTAGAGCTTGGTCAAGCCACAACAGGAAGAGGAGCATTTAAGGCAATGTTGGTGAGAAAATCAGAGGAAAAAGTGCCAAAAAAATGTGTTTTTGAAGGCGGTTTCCCCCTACTTGTGTACATAGAGAAACCATACCTTGAGGTCGCCCCCATATAGTGGACAAGGTGCGGCCATCTCAATACTTATGCAAAAAAAAAATTGGTTTGGTCACCCTCGCGCCTAAGGCATGGTGCAACCATGATAAAACAAATTGGTTGTTTTAAGGCAAGATAATGTCGAGATATAAACCAGAAAGGGGGAGTTGACTGTCAACAGTAGATTCATGGCGTTTAGCAGCACTCTGTCACTGTCACTAGGACCAATTTTAACCGATAAGAATTATGATGTATGGTCTATCAAAACGAAAAAATTTCTCTGGTCTAAAGATTATTGGGAAGCAATAGTTAATGTATTCATAGAACTAGATCCAACTGATCTACAAGAAATGAAAATGCATAGAGAAATATTGTTGGAGAACTCAAGAAAAAGGATAGCAAGGCCCTATGGCTCATCCAACAATGATTAGAGGAATACATTTTCCCAAGGTAGTATTAGAATATCATGCCAAAAAGGCATGGGATACTCTCGAGATCGCCTATCAGGGCATAAATAAAGTAAAATATGCAAAGTTTCAAACACTCAGGAAGATTTTTGAGACTCTTCAGATGAAGGATTAAGATTCAGTGGATAATTTTATGACCCATTTCACTAGAATTGTCAATCAGTTGTGCACGCATGGAGAATACATTCAAGATCAAAAGATCATTGATAAGGTACTCAAAATCCTTCCTGATAATTTTAATATGGTCATGGTCACCATAGAAGAGTCGAAAGACCTCTCAACACTAACAGTTGAAGAACTCATGGGATCTCTATTAACTTAAGAGAATAGGTTCTGTTGAAATACCAAATCTTTGGATAACACATTGTAGTCTCAGGCCTCCATAAGAAGAGGTATAGGTCGAGGGAATATAATAAGAGGTAGACGAGGCAGAGAATGCTCTCAAACAGGAGAGAAGTCAACTTCAAAATACTCAGAACAGAGTGAAAAGTCATAAAATCCACAGAGAAACTCTAAGAATCAAAGGGGGAGAGGCATAAATTTCAATCAGTCAAGGTGGAATAAAAAATCAAGGATCCAATGCTATTATTGCAAGAAATTTGGTCACTACGAAATTGAATGCAGAAAGAATCAAGTGGATCTAAATAGGGGCAGAGAAAATGTTACCAACATTAAAGAAAGAAAATTTGAATCAATGTTCTTCTCATGCCAAGACACAAAAGAATCAAGCAATAACCATTATTTGTGGTTGTTGGATATTGGTTGCAACAACCATATGACATGTAACAAGGATTTGTTTTCTAGTTTAGATAGCTTTGTCACATCTCAAATTAAATTGGAATATGATTATCAAAAGAAAGTTTTAGGCAAGGGTGTAGTTTCAATATTGACCAAGAAAGATGAAAAGAAGGATATTCATGATGTTTATTATGTACCTGGTCTTAGACATAATTTGATGAATGTAGGCCAGATAAATGAACATCCTTATAAGGTAATTTTTGAAGGTTCCAAGTGTACAATATAAGACAAACCAAGTAACAAAATCATAGCTACAATACAAATGGCAAAAAATAGAATGTATCCTTTGATATTGAGAAATGTAAATTTGTCATAGTCATATGTCAAAAATTTATAAAACTTAGATGAGACTTGGTTGTGGCATTTGAGATATGGTCACTTACCATTTAGTAGTTTTAGTCATTTTACAAAATAAGTCTATGGTCAAAGGTTTTCCCATTATAAATGCACTGGAAAACTCTTGTGAGAGTTATATTTTGGCCAAACACTAAACAAATAGTTTTCTTGATGCCTCCTACAAAGCAAAAGAACACCTTGAGTTGGTGCATACAAACCTTTGTGGTCCAATGCAAACTAAGTCAATAAGAGGAATCTTTTATTTTCTAACATTCATTGATGTTTTTAGCAGGAAATCTTGGGTATATTTTCTCAAGAACAATTTAGAGACATTTGAAAAATTCAGATATTTTAAATCTATGGCAGAGAAACAGAGTGGGAAGTACATTAAAGTACTCAAATCATATCGAGGAGGTGCATATGACACCAAATAATTTGCATCATATTGCAGGCAACATGGGATCAAGAGAAAATTTACAACAAGATACACTCCACAGAAGAATAGAGTAATTGAAAGAAAGAATCAAACAATAATGAATATGGCCAGAACTATGTTGAAGGCCAATTTTTTTCAAATGAATATTGGGGTGAAGCAATGGGATGCTTAGTTTATATTTTAAATTTGTCACCAACCAACAGTCTGAAAAATCAATTCCCTCAAGAAGCCTGGAGTGGTATGAAATTTAACGTTTCTCGAATCCCTCAGGTTGTAGACATGGAGTACTAAGAGACATATTGACCAACAATGTCCACTTACACATATAAAGAATAACCTCACCACCACAATTCCAGGGTCATCGTGACGATATATCCACCATATCAGCTGGCTTCCAAAAGACATTGGGTCTTTCTCCACGAGGTACAAGATAGGTATTATGGTGAGTGTCATTTCAATATTTTAAGAATTTGAGTTTGTTGCATCTATTATTTCTTTTGATTATGTAATGTTTGCTTGTATATTATACTCTTTTCCATGTTTCACTTTGGTGGTTTACATTGCGCCCTAGTAAGTGGGTCACCCTTAGGGATATGTTTTCTATCATGAGGTCCTCTTGATGAATCATTGTGCCATTCTCGTCCATACTTGTCACTTTCCGTACTTCATCCCCTCATCTCCCTACCTTTTGGTATATTTGGGTATATTGACCCAAGAAGGGGTTGTCCGTCATTTCATGGGAAGAAGGGGCTGAAGGCCCAAAGGCTTGTAACTGGAAAAAAATAAAATACAATCATTAACCTTCTAGATTCTCTCCCATGGATCCTAAGGACAATGAAATGTCTATCATAAGAAAATAATGGGACCCATAAAAAAATAACTAATAACAAAATACCAACCAAGGTGGAGCATGTGTGGGCATTGTTTTTAATGCTTAGGTAGACGCCCCATACATGTTTTCAACTTGGGGAATCATGATTTGACCATGGTAGAGTCAATGTGGGCACAATTTTTCGTGCTTATGTATAAGTCCCACCTTGGATTCAACCTGGAAACATCCTAAAATAATAAAAGAAAAGAAATTGGCTTGGAAAATGTTGCATTGAAAATGAAGGTGCAACACACCCTCTACAAAGGAACCCATAAGTGAGACACTACAACCCCTTGTATGTCATGAAACCTATTCCCAAAATTATTCCCCCCATCCATGACACCTCATATACATGACTTAGAAAGAGGTCACCTCAGGAAACACCCCTAAACCTGAGGTATGATTCACCCTATAGGTCGTTTGGTCAACCCTCCAACACCTAAACTTGGAAAATCACATAGGGTCTTTGAGCATTGGTTTATTTTTATGAGGTGGTTTGGATGTAGATGATTAGATGGATATTTTATTGATTTAATTTAGTCATCATGATTCATTTTAATTGATATCCTTGGAGGGCGTATCCATTTGTTTTTGTAGGACCAAGTTGGTGGACAGGTTTTGGAGAACAAGCCTAGCTTAGGCTTCCATGGGGCTTAAAGCTCACAGGTTGGATGTCAAGTGCCCACACTCTATATGACAATGCCATGCCTTTGGATTCTTAGAGGGCACCTTGGAGGACCTTTCCCAACCCCTATATTCCAAACAAATTGCTTGAAAGGGGAAAAACGTCATTGTTTGGGGGCTTGATGCATGTTTTGAATGAAGAGGTGATGCAGGAGCATCTCTCTACATCAACGCGTGCACTCAAGGCTGAAGAGAGGTGCAGCCCTAGTTTTCAATTTTGAAATTGAATGTAATTAAATGTCTTAGGCTGTTGAGCCGTGAGGTCGTGCTATGTGCACATGTTGTAGATAGATAGGCCTTTAATGTTTGAAGGATGAGATCTAGATCTGATTTATGGACTAAATAGCCCATTCAATGCCATTGAATAGGGTAGGTGAGTTTGGAGGGAAGAGCTCTAAGATATCCCTCATGTAAAATATCAATTTCGATCTCATTTTGGGGTAGTTGTAAGAAGTAGTTGTCAAAGTCGAGAGAGCATAAGAGAGAAAGAGCCGACACTCTGTGAAAAGTATAAGCTCGAGAACACCCTTGTAAACATGCATTTTATTAATACAAAACAACAGTTTTTCCTGCATGTATTTATGTGTTGTGTAAATGTCTATGAGTGTTCATGTTTATGCTGTAAATGTATGCTAGGCATTTGCAGGAGTTGTTTGATTTTCAGGCTTGAGAGGTTTTTTGTGGTTTCATGCCAGGAGGGCGTGACAGAGTACTGCGGTCTCTGAATACCAGTGCACAGAAGCACTTCTGAACTCTGCGGATTCAGACAAAGATGTGCCAGGCGGCACAGTAGCTGAAATCATCAACTCAGAGGAAGACCTGTGAGGTTGTTGAATACCTTAGGAGGCAAGGCTGTGTAGCGAGAAATAGTTGTAGACAGAATCTCTGAGGAGTTCTGTAAAACTCTGCCAGGTGGGCATTGAGCCAGTGCAAGGAGTGCACAGAAGAACTCTATTGTGAGTTCAAGGAGAACCAGAATCACTAAGGATTCAGAGAGCTCTGCAAGGAGGACATTAAGCAGGTGCATAGGGTGCACAGGAGAAGACAGAAGCTTTGAGGAGTTATCTACAACTTTGCCAGGAGGGCATTGAGTCAGTGTGTAGATAGGCACAAGAAGAGAACTCTTTGAGTTTTGTAGTTGAAGGAAGAATCCATTGAGGGATCTTCGCAGGGTTGCTGAACACCCTAAAAAACTCAGCAAGAGGTTGCTTAAGCCGAGGATAGCCAGAACGACATCCAAATTCTCCATCTACAGGAGAAAGGAAGAAGGATTTATTTTCTTAAGGCCTGAGGAGCAGGAAAGCTCAGAAGGAGTAGCACTTTGTGTGCAAAGACTCTACAGAAGCGCAGAAGTCACAGAATCCCTTGAGGATTCGAAGGATAAGCTGAGGAGGAGTAGTGCTTTCGGTGCATGAAGCCATAGCTATAAGGAGTGAAGAAGTGAAAGGACTCTTTGGGAGAGTTCAGAGTCTCTAAAGCTCAGGAGGAGTAACGTCCTTGAGAACACAGGTGAAATTCAAGGTGAAGAGCTCACAGGGAAGATGAACAATGGTCCAGGCCTTTGAGAATTTAAAATTCTTCCAAGTCTGGGAATAAAGCACCAAATCTCGGGAGGAGCAACAGCTACCATCGGATCAGCCGAGAGAATCTGGACCATGGATTCGTGTCTAGGAGGTAGCGTAGGAAAGGCACAGGGGAAGACAGGTATGAGCCATCAGATCTGGGTCTAATTAGCTAACAACCATTGGATTCGTCAAGAGTTGCATGAGGTTTAAACCTCACGTGAAGAGTAGAAGAAGCGGAAGTCTCGAGAAGGAATTCATATCGGGATATTGGCACTCGGGAGTTCGGGGATCCGGAGGATGAGAGTGCGGGCACTTGACCTCAGAAATCACGACAAGGTGAAATAGATCTGAGCCATTCGTCTGCGGGAGGACGCATGTCGTGGAATCATCCATTTCAAAGATTCGGGCATCGAGACTCATAGATGTGAGGATCTTGACTTTGCAAGTAGTGAAGTCCCAAGGAAATCTGAGCCGTTCAGTTGAGAGTGGATGCATGTCGCGAGATCCTCTCTATTGGGGATTCAGACACCGAAGGTCAGAGAGGAGAGTCCTTTGACTTCACGAGTGGTGAAGTCGCGAGAAGATCAGGACTATCCATCTGAGGAGGACAGGTGGCAGAGATCAAGGGGTCTCGCGAACTCAAAGGTTCAGAGGTTGAGAGAACCTCTTCTCGACATCAGAAGTCGTGAAGTGTCGAGATCCAAGGTACAAGTGTGGACACGAGGTAGAACCACAAGGTGGGGCCTGCGTGATTGACAGGTGGACACGTGTTGCCTAGAGAAAGGAGTTAGCACTCCATTGATTTATCGCATCTTGGGGATTCACAGGATAAGAGTGTGAAGGCTCGACGCTTCAACCTGTGAGGTTGCGAATAGTGAAAATCGTCAAGGGAGGAGTCAACCCGGCGTTGACCTATCATGTCTCAGGAGATCGCAACAGGAGGGCATGAGAGTTCAACCCACAAACTCATGAAGGTGCGAGTTGTGAGAGGCACTGATATTTAAGCCTTAGCCTATGGTTACATGTGGGGAGCGCGTTGACAAGGAAAGGAGCCATACTCATATCGTTGTTTTGGGTATCGCAAGATTGGAAAGGAAGATTTGGGAGCTTCGGCTCACGAACTCATGAGATCGTGAGTTGCAACAAAGGATTTTGGAATTGGGCCTTGGTGTTAGCATTGTGGTTGCTTGGAGAACGTGGAGCTCACGCCTAGTGTTGTTCGCACAGGGGAGCTTCCTGAAGGACCTATGGATCGATTTGAAGAAGATTCCAGTAGGGAATCGAAAGAGTCACTTTGGCTCATGAAGTGAATGAATGATCCTTAAGACTGGGAGGTCTCACAGAGACTCTGTCGAGGTAGAGGTGGCGGTCTGCATCAATTTTGGTATCAAAGCCCAGATTCTGTTTGTATATCGCAGACAGAAGGAGAAAGAGGAAGACATAGTTCAAAGACTCTGTGAATGATTGCTTGCAGATGAGAAGCAAGTTTGCTAGGACAATAGATAGGGACAACAAGATGTCTACTAAAGGCCGAAGATACGCTGGAAAGAAAATCCTAGAGTTGATGGTCAAAAGAGAGTGTAAGCTGATAAGATGGTGGTTGAGGCCTTCTGAAAACCTCAATAGACTAGAGAAAATGGTTTAGGTATGTGAGCCAGAGACTGGGAGAAATCTCAATGATGCTGAGGATGAAATGGGATCGGATGAAGATCTCAAGCACTGCCAGGAGGGCAAAGAGGAAATTCCTGATTGCCAGGTGGGCAAAGAGATGAGATCAGTTGAGGATCTCACAGGCTGTCATGAGGACAGCCAGGGAATTTCACATTGCCAGGTGGGCAATGGATTGAGATCGTTGTGAGATCTCATAGACTGCCAGGAGGGCAGCCGAGAGTTTCCAATTTTCCAGGTGGGCAAGGGAACAAAGATCAGATCAGTTGATTCCATAGAACGGTAACTCTACATCTTGGGCTAAGTAAGCGCTCAGGGCGAATGAAATCGATTGCATGAGGATGGGGCTTTGGATAGTAAATACATGTAAATGAAACAATAGTGTATCAGTAGGTAGGTATTAAGCAGTTTACCCTGCTTTTCTTACCCAGCTTTTCCAGCAGCAACATATATCCCAGCATGAACAGTATCTCTCCTCTAGGTTGTTGCACTTATGTTATGATGAAAACACGAACAAAGTGGTCGCTATATCACTCGATAAGCCACGGTAGGAGGGAATAAGCCTAAGTGAGTCATGGTTATCGGGTAGTTCGATTGGTCAAGCAAACTAACGTTTCCTCTCCCTAGAGAAATAACTCGCTATTAAGGGGCAGAAAAGTGGATTTGAATGGCCTTTCATGTCCATTTCAAAGCCTATTCTTAAGGGCCCAAGGCAGAGGCACTCTCTGGCCGAGATGGGAATAAGGCATCTCCCTTAGGGGAGAGGACTCTATTTACTTTGTCTCCCATTTGGTAAGGTATGTTGAGTCGACTGCTAGGAGGGCAGCAGAAAAATCCCAATTTGCTAGGTGGGTAGGGATAAGCAGATGAGACTATCAGAGGGTCTCATAAACTCAGAGGTGAGTTTGGATCAGCAGATGCAGCTGACAGAGGCTGAATATTGGAGAAATCTTCTGATGATTGGGGGAATCAAAATATTCCTACCATTTTCCCAAGGGGAGGCAGAAATTTGTGTTGCAGATGCAGCAACAACAAAAGTAGGACAACTAGCTAAGACTGTCAATGAAGAATTGGAGCAGGTATTTGAGACTGCCCAAGCAGAAGAAGAAGAAAAGAATGAGCATTCTGAGGAGTGGCTCAATGCTTTTAGCCAGGAAGCTGAGGAAGTTGTAGCACTGAAGCTGACAACAGAAGAAGACGAAGAGCAGGCAGATAGATTTCTCACTCTATGGGAGATGGAGCTGGAGTTGCTAGAGGATTGGCTGAACAATCCAGAGCTAGCAAGAGAACTGCCAGAAGTTGAGCTATCAGAGAAGGTGACTGAAGAATAGCCAAGGATAGCCAGGAGGGCATCCAAATTCTCCATCTGTAGGAGAAAGGAAGAAGGATTTATTTCCTTAAGGCCCGAGGAGCAGGAAATCTCAGAAGGAGTAGCACTTTGTGTGAAAAGACTCTGCAGAGGCACAAAAGTCACAGAATCCCTTGAGGATTCAAAGGATAAGCTAAGGAGGAGTGGTGCTTTCAGTGCACGAAGCCATAGCTGCAAGGAGTGCAGAAGTGAAAGGACTCTTTAGGAGAGTTCATAGTCTCTAAAGCTCAGGAGGAGTAGCGTCTTTGAGAATGCAGGTGACACTCATGGTGAAGAGCTCGCAGGGAAGATAAACAAAGGTCGAGGCCTTTGAGAATTTGAAATTCTTCCAAGTCTAGGAAGAAAGCACCAAATCTCGGGAGGAGCAACAGCTACCATCGGATCAGCCGAGAGAATCTGGATTGTGGATTCATGTCCAGGAGGCAGCGTAGGAAAGGCGCAGGGGAAGACAGGTCTGAGCCGTCAGATCTGGGTCTAAATAGTCGACAGCCATTGGGTCTATCGAGAGTTGCACGAGGTTTAAACCTCATGTGAAGAGTAATAGAAGAGAAAGTCCCGAGAAGGTATTCATATCGGGATATCGGCACTCGGGAGTTTGGGGATCCGGAGGACGGGAGTCCAGGCACTCGACCTCAGAAATCACAACAAGGAAAAATAGATCTGAGCCATCTGTCTGTGGGAGGATGCGTGTCGCAGAATCATCCATTTCGAAGATTCGGGCACCGAGACTCAAAGAGGTGAGTATATTGACTTCGCAAGTAGCGAAGTCCCAAGGAAATCTGAGCCATTCGGTTGAGAGCGGACGCTTGTCACGAGATCCTCTCTATTGGGGATTTGGACATCGGAGGTCAGAGAGGGAATTCCTTCAACTTCATGAGTGCCAAAGTCATGAGAAGATCAAGACCATCCATCTGAGGAGGATAGGTGGCCGATATCAAGGGGTCTCATGAACTTAGAGGTTCGGAGGTTGAAAGAACCTCTTCTCGACATCAGAAGTCATGAAGTGCCGAGATTCGAGGTACGAGTGTGGACACGAGGTAGAACCACAAGGTGGGGTCCGCGTGATTGACAAGTGGACACACGTCGCCTAGAGAAAGGAGTCAACACTCCGTTGATTTCTTGCATCTCGAGGATTCACGAGATAAGAGTGTGAAGGTTCGATGCTTCAACCTGCAAGGTTGTGAATAGCGAAAAGCGTCAAGGAAGGAGTCAACCCGACATTGACCTATCGCGTCTCAAGAGATCGCAACAGGAGGGCATGAGAGTTCAACCCATGAAATCACGAAGGTGTGAGTTGCGAGAGGTGTTGATATTTAAGCCTTAGCCTATGGTTACATGGGGGGAGGGCGCTAAAAAGGAAAGGAGCCATACTCGTATCATCGCACAGAGACTCTATCCAAGCAGAGTTGGTGGTGTGCATCAATTTTGGTATTAGAGCCCAGATTCTATTTGTATATCACAGACAGAAGGAGAAAGAGGAAGACAGAGTGCGGAGTCTCTGTGAATGATTGCTTACAGATGAGCAGCAGGTTTTCCAGGAGAGAGGACAGGGAAAACAAGATGTCTATTGAAGGCCGAAGATACATTGGAAAGAAAATCCTAGAGTTGATGGTCAAAAGACAGTGTAAGCTGTTGAGATGGTGGTTGAGGCCTGCTGAAAACCTCAACATACCAGAGAAAAGGGTTTAGGTATGTGAGCCAGAGACTGGGAGAAATCTCAGTGATGTTGAGGATGAAATGGGATCGGATGAAGATCTCAAGAACTGCTAGGAGGGCAGAGAGGAAATTCCTAATTGCCAAGTGGGCAAAGAGATGAGATCAACTGAGGATCTCACAGACTGTCATGAGGATAGCCAGGGAATTTCACATTGCTAGGTGGGCAATGGATTGAGATCGCTGTGGGATCTCATAGACTGCCAGGAGGGAAGCCAAGAGTTTCCAATTTACCAGGTGGGAAAGGGAACAGAGATGGGATTAGTTGATTCCATAGACTACCAGGAGGGCAACAGAAAAATCCCAATTTGCTAGGTGGGCAGGGATAAGTAGATGAGACTATCTGAGGGTCTCATAAACTCAGAGGTGAGTTTGGATCAGCAAATGCAGCTGAAAGAGGAGGAAGATCGAAGAAATATTCTGATGATTGGGGGAATCAAAATATTCCTACCATTTTCCCAAGGGGAGGTAGAAATTTGTGTTGCAAATGCAGCAATAGTAGAAGCAGGAAAACTAGCTGAGACTATCTACGAAGAATTGGAGCATGTATTTGAGACTGCACAAGCAAAAGGAGAAGACAAGAATGAGAATTCTGAGGAGTGGCTCAATGATTTTTTCCAGGAAGCTAAGGAAGCTACAACACTGAAGCTGACAGCAGAAGAAGCCGAAGAGCAGGCATATAGATTTCTCACTCCATGGGAGATGGAGCTGGAGCTGCTAGAGGATTGGATAAACAATCCAGAGCCAGTAAGAGAACTGGCATAAGTTGATCTGTCAGAGAAGGTGATTGAACAACAAGTCAATCAAGGGGAGACTGCAAAGGTGAAGTCTGCAGTAGATTGGACACTTAGTGCCACAGAGTAAGAAGATGAGGATGGCATGGGAGATCATGATGATCTACCCATTTGCAGAAGAGAAGTGCAGCTGAGGAGACTGCAAAAGCAAAGCCAGCTATTGGAGCAGCTAGACAAAGTGATCAAGGATATTAGGGAGCTAATGTTAGGGTTAGTAGAAACTACCAGCGAGGAGCAGAGAAGCAGAAGAGAGGAAGCAGCAGTGGCAGCAGGGAGATGGAGCAGATGAACAACACTAGAAATTTGTTTCGGATCCAGGAGGATTTCCAAAGCTGAGAGTGGAAGCTCATGAGCAGGAGCTCATGAATTTTGCAGCTGAGGAGTATGATGCAGGAGCATCTCTCCACGTCATCTAGCCATCCATGTCAGCATGTGCACTCAAGGCTGAAGAGAGGCGCAACCCTTGTTTTCAATTTTGAAATTGAATGTAATTAAATGTCTTAGGTTGTTGAGTCGTGAGGCTGTGCTATGCGCACATGCTATAGGTATATAGGCCTTTAATGTTTGAAGGCTGAGATCTGGATCTGATTTGTGGACTAGACAGCCCATTCAATGCCATTGAATAGGGTAGGTGAGTTTGGAGGGAAGAGCTCTAAGAGCCCCCTCATGTAAAAGATCAATTTCAATCTCATTTTGGGGGAGTTGTAAGAAGTAGTTGTAAAAGTTGAGAGATTAGAAGAGAGAAAGAGCCGAGACTCTGTTAAAAGTCTGAGCTCGAGAACACCCTTGTAAACAGGGATTTTATTAATACAAAACAACAGTTTTTCCTGCATGTATTTCTGTGTTGTGTAAATGTCTATGAGTGTTCATGTTTATGCTGTAAATGTATGTTAGGCATTTGCAGGAGTTGTTTGATTTTCAAGCTTGATAGGTTCTTTGTGGTTTCATGCCAGGAGGGCATGACAGAGTACTACGGTCTTTGAATACCAGTGCACAGAAGCACTTCTGAACTCTACAGATTCAGACAAATATGTGCCAGGTGGCACAGTAGTTGAAATCATCAACTCAGAGGAAGACCTGTGAGGTTGTTGAATACTTCAGGAGGCAAGACTGTGTAGCGAGACATAATTGTAGACAGAATCTCTGAGGAGTTCTGTAAAACTCTGCTAGGTGGGCATTGAGCCAGTGCAAGGAGTGCACAAAGGAACTCTACTGTGAGTTCAAGGAGAACCAGAATCACTAAGGATTCTGAGAGATCTGCTAGGAGGAGATAGAGCAGGTGCATAGGGTGCACAGGAGAAGACAAAATCTTTGAGGAGTTCTGTACAACTCTGTCAGGAGGGCATTGAGTCATTGTGCAGACAGGCACAGGAAGAGAACTCTTTGAGTTCCTTAGTTGAAGGAAGAATCCATTGAGGGATCTTCACAGGGTTGTTGAACACCCTGAAACACTTAGCAAGAGGTTGCTTAAGCCAAGGATAGCCAAGAGGGCATCCAAATTCTCCATTTGCAGGAGAAAGGAAGAAGGATTTATTTCCTTAAGGACTGAGGAACAGGAAAGCTCAAAAGGAGTAGCACTTTGTGTGAAAAGACTCTGCAAAGGTGCAGAAGTCAAAGAATCCCTTGAGGATTCAAAGGATAAGATGAGGAGTAGTGCTTTCAGTGCATGAAGCCATAGCTGCAAGGAGTGTAGAAGTGAAAGGACTCTTTGGGAGAGTTCAAAGTCTCTAAATCTCAGGAGGAGTAGCGTATTTGAGAACGCAGGTGAGACCCAAGGTGATGAGCTCGCAGGGAAGATGAACAAAGGTCAAGGCCTTTGAGAATTTGAAATTCTTCCAAGTCTGGGAAGAAAGCGCCAAAGCTCGGGAGATGCAACAACTACCGTCGGATCAACCGAGAGAATCTAGACCATGGAGTCATGTCCAGGAGGTAGTGTAGGAAAGGCACAGGGGAAGACAGATCTGGGTCTAAACAGCTGACAACCATTGGATCTTTCGAGAGTTGCATGAGGTTTAAACCTCACATGAAGAGTAGCAGAAGTGAAAGTCCCGAGAAGGAATTTGTATCGGGGTATCAACACTTGGGAGTACAGGGATCCGGAGGACGAGAGTTCAGGCACTCGACCTCAGAAATTGCGACAAGAAGAAATAGATCTGAGCTGTCTATCAGCGAGAGGACGCATGTCGCAGAATCATCCATTTTGGAGATTTGGGCACCAGGACTCACAGAAGTGAGCATCTTGACTTCACAAGTAGCGAAGTCCCGAGGAAATCTGAGTCGTTTGGTTGAGAGTGGACGCGTGTCGTGAGATCCACTCTATCAAGGATTCAGACACCGCCGGTCAGAGAGGGAAGTACTTTGACTTCACGAGTGGTGAAGTCACAAGAATATCAGGACCGTCCATCTGAGGAGGACAGGTGGCAGAGATCAAAGGGTCTCGTGAACTCGGAGGTTCGGAGGTTGAGAGAACCTCTTCTCGACATCAGAAGTCATGAAGTGTCGAGATCCGAGGTATGAGTGTGGACACAAGGCATAACCACAAGGTGGGGCCTGCGTGATTGAAGAGTGGACACGTGTCGCCTGGAGAAAGTAGTCAGCACTCCGTTGATTTCTTGCATCTCAGGGATTCACGGGATAAGAGTGTGAAGGCTCGACGCTTCAACCAGTGAGGTTGCGAATAGCGAAAATCGTCAAGGGAGGAGTCAACCCAGCATTGACCTATCGCGTCTCGGGATATCTCAATAGGAGGGAACGAGAGTTCAACCCACAAACTCAAGAAGGTGTGAGTTGCGAGAGGAGCTGATATTTAAGCCTTAGCCTACGGTTACATGTGGGGAGGGAACTGACAAGGAAAGGAGCCATACCCATATCGTCGTTTCAGGTATCACAAGATTGGAAAGGAAGAGTCAGGAGATTTGACTCATGAACTCGCGAGATTGTGATTTGCGACAAAGGATTTTGAAATTGGGCCTTGGTGTTAGCACTGTGGTCACTTGGAGAAGGTGGAGCTCACGCCTAGTGTTGTTCGCACAGGGGAGCTTCCCGAAGGACCTGTGGATCGATTTGAAGAAGATTCTAGCAAGGAATCGAAAGAGCCGCTTCAGCTCATGAAGTGAATGAATGAACCTTAAGACCAGGAGGTCGCACAGAGACTTTGTCGAGGCAGAGGTGGCTGTCTGCGTCAATTTTTGTATTAGAGGCCAGATTCTATTTGTATATCGTAGGTAGAAGGAGAAAGAGGAAGACAGAATGCAGAGACTCTGTGAATGATTGCTTGTAGATGAGTACCAAGTTTTCTAGGAGAGAAGACAGGAACAACAAGATGTCTACTGAAGGCCAAAGATATGCTGGAAAGAAAATCCCAGAGTTGATGGTCAAAAGATAGTGTAAGCTGCTGAGATGGTGGTTGAGGCCTGCTGAAAACATCAACAGACTAGAGAAAAGGGTTCAGGTATGTGAGCCAGAGACTGGGAGAAATCTCAGTGGTGTTGAGGATGAAATGGGATCGAATGAAGATCTCAAGCACTGCCAGGAGGGTAGAGAGAAAATTCCCAATTGCCAGGTGGGCAAAGAGATGAGATCAGCTGAGGATCTCACAGACTGTCATGAGGACAGCCAGGGAATTTCACATTGCCATGTGGGCAATGGATTGAGATCGTTGCGGGATCTCATAGACTTCCAGGAGGGAAGCCAAGAGTTCAAATTTTCTAGGTAGGCAAGGGAACAAAGATGGGATCAGTTGATTCCATAAACTACCAGGAGGGCAGCAGAAAAATCCCAATTTTCCAGGTGGGTAGGGATAAGCAGATGAGACTATCTGAGGGTCTCATAAACTCAGAGGTGAGTTTGGATCAGTAGATGCAGCTGACAGAGGAGGAAGATTGGAGAAATCTTCTCATGATTGGGGGAATCAAAATATTCCTACCATTTTCCCAAGGGGAGGCATAAATCTGTGTTGGAGATGCAACAACAACAGAAGTATGACAACTAGCTGAGACTATCAACGAAGAATTGGAGCAGGTATTTGAGACTGCCCAAGCAGAAGAAGAAGAAAAGAATGAGCATTCTAAGGAGTGGCTCAATTCTTTTAGCCAGGAAGCTGAGGAAGCTGCAACACTGAAGCTGACAGCAGAAGAAGCCAAAGAGCAGGCATATAGATTTCTCACTCCATGGGAGATAGAGCTAGAGCTGCTAGAGGATTGGCTGAACAATCCAGAGCCAGCAGGAGAACTGGCATAAGTTGAGCTGTCAGAGAAGGTGACTAAACAATAGGTCAGTCAAGGGGAGACTGCAGAGATGAATTCTGTAGCAGAGTGGACACTTAGTTCCACAGAGAAAGAAGACGAGGATGGCATGGGAGATCATGATGATCTACCCATTTGCTGAAGAGAAATGTAGCTGAGGAGATTGCAAAAGCAAAGCTAGCCACCGGAGCAGCTGGAAAAAGTGATCGAGGAGATCAAGGAGCTGATGTTAGGAATAATAGAAACTACCAGTGAGGAGCAGAGAAGCAAAAGAAAGGAAGCAACAACATAGCAGCAACAACAGAAGGGAGATGGAGCAGATGAACAGCTCCAGAAATTTGTTTGGGATCCAGGAGGATTTCCAAAGCTGAGAGTGGAAGCTCATGAGAAGGAGCTCATGAATTTTGTAGTTGAGAAGTATGATGCAGTAGCATCTCTCCACGTCATCCATCCAGCCAGCTAGCCATGTCAGCGTGTGCACTCAAGGTTGAAGAGAGGCACAACCCTCGTTTTCAATTTTGAAATTGAATGTAATTAAATGTCTTAGGTTGTTGAGTCATGAGGCCATGCTATGCACACAAGCTGTAGGTAGATAGACCTTTAATGTTTGAAGCCTGAGATATAGATCTGATTTGCAGACTAGACAACCCATTCAATGCCATTGAATAGGGTAGGTGAGTTTGGAGGGAAGAGCTCTAAGAGCCCCCTCATGTAAAAGATCAATTTCGATCTCATTTTGGGGGAGTTGTAAGAAGTAGTTGTAAAAGTCGAGAGAGTAGAAGAGAGAAAGAGATGAGACTCTGTTAAAAGTCTGAGTTCGAGAACACCTTTGTAAACAAGCATTTTATTAATACAAAACAACAGTTTTTCCTGCATGTATTTCTGTGTTGTGTAAATCTCTATGAGTGTTCATGTTTATGCTGTAAATGTATGCTAGGCATTTGCAGGAGTTGTTTGATTTTTAGGCTTGAGAGGTTCTTTGTGGTTTCATGCCAGGAGGTCGTGACAGAGTACTGCGGTCTCTGAATACCAGTGCACAGAAACACTTCTGAACTTTGCGGATTCAGACAAAGACGTGCTAGGTGGCATAGTAGTTGAAATCATCAACTCAGAGGAAGACCTGTGAGGTTGTTGAATACCTCAGGAGGCAAGGTTGTGTAGCGAGACACAGTTGCAGATAGAATATTTGAGGAGTTCTGTAAAAATCTGCCAGGTGGGCATTGAGATAGTGCAAGGAGTGCACAGAAGAACTCTGTTGCGAGTTCAAGGAGAACCAGAATCACTAAGGATTCTGAGAGCTCTGCCAGGAGGACATTGAGCAGGTGCATAGGGTGCACAGGAGAAGACATAAGCTCTGAGGAGTTCTGTACAACTCTGCTAGGAGGGCATTGAGTCAATGTGTATATAGGCAGAGGAAGAGAACTCTTTGAGTTTTGTAGTTGAAGGAAGAATCCATTGAGGGATCTTCGCAGGGTTGCTAAACACCCTAAAACACTCAACAAGAGGTTGCTTAAGCCGAGGATAGCCAGGAGGGCATCCAAATTCTCCATCTGCAGGAGAAAGGAAGAAGGATTTATTTCCTTCAGGTTTGAGGAGCAGGAAATCTCAGGAGTAACACTTTGTGTGCAAAGACTCTGCAGAGGCGCAGAAGTCACAGAATCCCTTGAGGATTCGAAGCATAAGCTGAGGAGGAGTAGTTATTTTGGCGCATGAAGCCATAAATCCAAGGAGTGTAGAAGTGAAAGGACTCTTTGGGAGAGTTCAGAGTCTCTAAAGCTCAGGAGGAGTAGCGTCTTTGAGAACACATGTGAGACTCAAGGTGAAGAGCTCGCAAGGAAGATGAACAAAGGTCGAGGCCTTTGAGAATTTGAAATTCTTCCAAGTCTGGGAAGAAAGCGCAAAATCTTGGGAGGAGCAACAACTACCATCGAATCAACCGAGAGAATCTGGACTGTGGATTCGTGTCCAGGAGGCAGCATAGGCAAGATGCAGGGGAAGATAGGTCTGAGTTGTCAGATCTGGGTGTAAACAATCGACAGCCATTAGATTTGTCGAGAGTTGCACGAGGTTTAAACCTCATATGAAGAGCAGCAGAAGCGAAAGTCCCGAGAAGGAATTCGTATCGGGATATCAACACTCAGGAGTTCGGGGATCTGGAGGAAGAGAGTCCAGGCACTCAACCTTAGAAATCACGACAAGGTGAAATAGATCTGAGCTGTTCATCTACGGGAGGACGCGTGTCGTGGAATCATCCATTTCGGAGATTCGAGCACTGGGACTCATAGAGGTGAGCATCTTGACTTCGCGAGTAGCGAATTCCTGAGGAAATCTGAGCCATTCGGTTGAGAGCGGACGCGTGTCATGAGATCCTCTCTATGGGGGATTCAGACACTAGAGGTTAGAGAGGGAAGTCCTTCAACTTCACGAGTGGCGAAGTCATGAGAAGATCAGGACCATCCATCTAAGGAGGACAAGTGGTAGAGATCAAGGGGTCTTGTGAACTCAGAGGTTCGGAGGTTGAGAGAAATTCTTCTCGACATCAAAAGTAGTGAAGTGCCGAGAGTCGAGGTACGAGTGTGGACATGAGGCAGAACCACAAGGTGGGGCCCACATGATTGACAGGTGGACACGCGTTGCCTGGAGAAAGGAGTCATCACTTCGTTGATTTCTCACATCTCAGGGATTCGTGGGATAAGAGTGTGAAGGCTCGACGCTTCAACCTGCAAGGTTGTGAATAGAAAAAAGCGTTAAGGGAGGAGTCAACCCGACGTTGACCTATCACGTCTCGAGAGATCGCAACAGGAGGGCACGAGAGTTCAACCCACGAACTCACGAAGGTGCGAGTTGTGAGAGGCGCTGATACTTAAGCCTTAGCCTACGGTTACATATGGGGAGGGCACTGACAAGGAAAGGATCCATACCCGTATCGCCGTTTTGGGTATCGCAAGGTTGGAAAGGAAGAGTCGGGAGCTTCGACTCACGAACTCGCGAGATCATGAGTTGCGACAAAGGATTTTGGAATTGGGCCTTAGTGTTATATTGTGGTCACTTGGAGAAGGTGGAGCTCACACCTAGTGTTATTCACACAGGGGAGCTTCCCGAAGGACCTGTGGATCTATTTGAAGAAGATTCCAGCAGGGAATTGAAAGAGCCACTTCAACTCATGAAGTGAATGAACGATCCTTAAGACTGAGAGGTCACACAAAGACTCTGTCGAGGCAGAGGTGGCGGTTTGCATCAAGAGGCCCATGGATCATGGAAGAAACATCTTGGTTTAATACTATTTTCCTTTGGAGGCCTAGCCTTTCCTTCTCCAACTCAACGACTTGACCAAAAGTGCCAAACGTTGCACAAAAAGAGGGGGACATCATGTTTCTAGGGTTTCTTTTATGTGCAAAGGATGAATTAAATAATATTATTGTTGTAAAGTGGAAAGATAATGGTTGTTGACCCATTATCTTGTGTTTTACCCTAAGTTTTTTGGACAAACTGTGTTTAGAGGATTTTTATCAATAAAGATCATCTTTATTTCATTTTCATCATAGCTCTACCATTCTGAGAAGACTAATGGCTGAAATTTTCACTAGAATTGAGAATTGCTGGTATCTTTGTCTCTTGAAAATGAATTTTTTTGTTATCTCTTGGTGAATGGATGAGGCTAAGTGGTGCACACCTCTTGGAGGCTTCTTTACTTGCTCTTGAATGGTAAATTCTTGGTGAACTAGGGTTTGATCTTGCATCTTTCTTGGAATTGGTAAGTAAAATATGCATTTGTTAGTTCTTTCTTGATTATTCTTGGTTGTTGTTGGTTTAAAACCTAGGATAAGTATGTTGCATACACCCTCATTAAATTTCATCTTAATTGCTAATTTTATAAGTCACTTTCTTTGGTAAGGGTTTCTATGGGGAATACGAATGAGTATATTGTCTTATATCTACTCTAGTTTGATTGGAATTCCCTAGGGTTTAAGAGGATTTACACCCCTAGGTATTTTTTTCATATAATTCATACTTCTAAGACTCCATTCACCCATGTTTTAAAAGGCACTAATCTGATTTTTTGCATTGGATAAATAAAATGTTTGCATTGGTAAACATGTTTTGGTGAGATATCAATCTTGTTCAAGTTGGAATCTTTTGCGGATTCCTTGAGGTTGCTAAACCCTATAGGGTGTCTTATTTCTCTTGGTATTCTTGGAGCTATAAAAATTTAAAATATACAACCATTAGGGATGCAAAAAATAATCTACTTTTCTTGACTTTAACTTGCAATTTTACCATGGGAATTTGCTAGTAAGCCATTATTTTTATTCTACTGCTAATTGGTGAACTTTTGGTTGGATTAGTTGCTCATTTTCGTGGTTAAAAGTTTCTAATGTATAAAATCACCACTAAAGCCACTTGGCTGTCACAAATATACTCTAAAAACTTATCATAACAACCATCTATTGCCACTATAGTTGTGCTAAAGTGTTGAGAACTTATCTACTTGTTTTATGCTTCATTACTCAACTAATGTTCGATGGTTTAAGTGGGTTGATATACAATATTTACTTTATTTCATTGTTGATATATATCTTTGTTTACTACTGCAATTAGGGTCAACAATATTAACTTGCTTTTCCACTTAACATATTACATGCATACTTGGCTTTCCTTATGTCTTCGACATGTACAAACACTTTAAGAAAGTACCCAAAGACTTGAAAACCCTAAACCACTTCTAATAAATGAAATAAAAGACATCTTACACATAAAAAATTCACCTATAGGGGCATTCATATCATCATCTCACGTTTTGTCTCATTTCCTCCTAGGATCACCGAGATTCCCCCCATGAGGTGATCACTTCATCTCTAAAGTGACAGGAATACCTATCTAAGGTTACAATGGGTAGGTGTTATCTTAGTTGTCACCATTTTTTGGTTTGGGTCGAGCTTTTCCCAACCTACAATTTGTGCAATAACAGGAGGTAGCTTGGGGAAACTGCCTAACTCTTTGATGAAGTGAACTTGATAAAATGTTGCAGTGAAGTGGGAAGTGAAGTCTGGATGTGTCGATTTGAGAGGATGGATGAGGTTCCTTGGTGTTTGGTTCCTTAGACACAGTTTTCGAGATAGGTGGTGACTTGATGAGTTGCAATGATAGTGCTAAGGTTTGGACGCTTGCAATAGGTGAAAGGTAGTTCGTTCCAAGAGATAGATGGAGTCAGCAAGGAATTCGACCAAGAATTGTTGGTATTCAAACTAAATGGGAAGAGTATAGAACAAGTGATTTGGGTGGTGTTTTCTCTCATTTGGTATGGGACATTGGATGAGGTAGATCACACCTTGGTCACTTGCATAAAATTTTGTGATGACTCAGAGATCCGACGAGGGTCGTTGGTTGGAGTTGGAAGAGTATTGGTTCGAATGTGCCTAAGGCATGGAAGTTCTTTGAGGTGACTCATTCTACCTAGAGAGATTTATAGAGTTCATTGCGATGGTTAAGGAGTGTAGGCGTGTTGGCTGCACTCATCGCAGATGTTGAGTTGCATAGAGGTGACTTGATGAAAGGAGGTGAGTTGGGGACTTTCCTTTGTTTAGAGGATTGTGTGGAAAAGTATATTGTTACATGAAGAGATCAATTGGAATTGTCAGTTTCCCTTTCTTTGGAAAACATGGTTGATCATAAAGAGTAATCATTCCAGGTCATAGAGAGGAAGACAAATCAACATGGTATGGTTAAGTGACAAGGTAGTGAAGAAAATGCAGGTTAGATGTGTATTTCTTGGGGAAAATTGGATAGTTGTGCCATGAGGAGGACAATGGAGTCAAGTTTCCACATAAGTATTTGTTTCAGGGTGACTTCATAGTGCATAAAGGTGAGGGGAGATATTTCCTGAGATCATTGTGCAGACAAACCAAATTGTGGAAGGAAGTGACCACTTTGTTCACCAAGAGCCACTACCCTAGTTTGGTGACCAGATAGATGGTAGTGTCATACTGCTACATGCCCATGGTCATAATACGTTGGCTCATGATGATACCTCCATTCCACCAACTAATACCTTGAGTGTTTATTTATCTTATGGGTTCCCTTTTCTTACTAAGAATATTTTTACTACTTTCTTGGGAATCCCCGAGCGAAGCATCTCAAAGGTTTCATATTTGGATTTTAACTCTTTCTATCTACTTTTACCCTCTGGGTCTTTAGCCCCTTCTTCCCACAAGGCAAGGTACAACCCTTCCTAGTTTGGACAATCCCAATGCTTGAAAAAAGGTAAGGGGAGATGAGAGGAATCAATAAGGAAAGTGGTAAGTATGGAGGGAACAGACGATGACCTTTCACAGAACCACCCAGTGGAAACCCATCCTAAAGGGAGATCAACTTACTAGGGCACCATGTCACCCTTCCAGGTATGAACAAGGTAAAGAGCATAATTTCCAATAAAACATCATGAAATGAAGAAGAATTCAATGCAACATATTCAAGTGCTTCAAAAATCATAGTGACACATACCATGATACCTGGACTCATTACCTCATGGAGCAAGACTTACTGCTACTTCAGGACCAAGCTGGTGGGATGGATACTGTTGTTGTTGATAAATGGACTGCACTGAAGAAAAGAGAGGTCCCCCAGAACCATGCTCAAGTCGTTTGTCTCTCGGTACTCCATGTCTAGGACCTGTGGGCCTCGAGACGTGATCTCCTTAGTTATCCCTAGGGTAGGGGATAAAAAACTCCAAGAGTTTCATAACCCCAAAATCGCTTAGTCTAGAGAGGAAAGTTTACAAGATATGGACAAATCCTTCATTTGGACAATGACAAGAGTACCCTGGTGTTTGGGAGAGCCCTGTGTAGGATGAGGCACTGTAAGTCCTGAAAGAGTCACATGTCTTAGGTGGAAATCTTACAAGATATGAAAATATTCCATCCAGGTGAAGTGAGAATGATTTAGTCTATTTAAGAGTGAGATTTTAGGCTCTTAAGAGTTGGTAGAGCCTTAGAAAAGGACTGGAATGAATCTTGATCTAGTTAATTCCATATTCAAATTGATAAACTGAAGGAAACCAATGTTTAATATGGGGAGGTTCATAACCATTGATTCAGTGGAGTGAATAGATATGGACTATTGGTTAGATGGTATTACCATTAGAGCGAACAGATTGGGGAATGTGTTAAGACTCTGATGGGGAAACCCTGAGTCAATGGGGATCGTTTATCTTCAGAGTGTGGCCATAATCAATTCTAGACCATTGGATATATATCTTAGGGTATTAGAGTAAGTTCCATCGAAGGTATGGGAAAAGGATCGGGATAGGAATTTGACAACTGGGGAGTCCGAGGACTATAGATATCGTGGAGAGTGTTTCGCAAGATCTCAACCATTGGATTTCACATGAATCGCTTCAAAGAGGGTTCATATATCTTAACTGGTGAATATATGTAAACCCCGAGACATATGTTGTATATTGGATGAGAATAATGTAGGATGTATGATGGTCAGAGCGAGTGTGTTCAGAGTGGTCCATGATACCTAAATGGAAATGTCGTGATCGAGAGGGACTGCGAGAATGGAGAAAAACCATTGATCGGTGCGTGACAATATGTGATCTCAGCCGTAAATTCTGTCGGTCCCATTCGTGGTAGGTAGAATGAATTTTTATGGGGTATAAACTTCAAATAGTTATAGGAATTGAAGTAATATTAGCCATTGTAACCCCAGGTTCGAGGATTATTGGATCCCTAAGGACGATTCATCAGAGTGGTGCCATCAAAGAGGATGTAGACCCAGACACTTGAGTATTTCAACAGGAATGAGTCCAAACAACTTCAGATAATTGTTATGAGGCCAAGGAGTAGTTTTGACCATCCAGTTGGGGGTGTCTAAGCCCTTGATCACCATAGCCAACCCTGTGGATATTTTCTTGAGTGGATTTCAAGAGTTTATATACTCTCTGTTGTGATAAGATAAGTCTTCACATAAACATCAATGGACCTGAATACTCATCCTGATAAAGAAAAGGAGAAAATCAAACATCCCACCAGCCTAAGAGTGGATATGGGGTCAGGTGTGTTACAAAGTAGTATTAGAGCCGAGTTCAAAATCTAGGCTTATATGGGTCGCCAAGGCCACTTAAGATTGTTTAAAAACGCTTGTATTTGACAAGAATACATGATATGAGCTTCATTCATGTATTGGATACCAATATTTTACTATTTTATCACATAGGATAGTGGAAGTGAATGGTGCACCATAGTATGGAAGATACATCACACTTATGAGATGAGGAATATGACTATCAGAGGGATAGATAAACCCATCTGGATTTGGTATCCATTGTCAAAAGTCTGAAGGAAAATAACGAGAGATTCATGACAACTCATGTTGAACATGAAGATATAAATGCAATGTTACTATGGAGCTCATTTGAGATTCAAAAGAATTTGCAACAAGGCCCTAATAATGAAAAGTTGCAACAATCGAATAGGTTGAAAACCCATTCATATGCCCAAAATCATAGAATAGACCATAGTGATATAGGAAATAGTTCTTCCAAGAGGAGGCATCAAAATGCCAAGAAAGGTAAATATGATGGGATTATTTCCACATAGTCATCTAGCAAGAGGATTTCTTCTGAAAAGTTTTCCAACAATGACATTGGATATAGTATTCCTAAGAGGAAATGGAAGAGAAATTCATAGAGATCCTAAACTGAAGAATACAAGAAGGCTAAGTTGCCTACCTTTGATGGAGAAATTAAGAAAGGAGAATAATTTGAGGCTTGGTTGTTGAGTTTAAAGAAGTATTTTCGGGTACACAATTACTCAGACAAAACTAAGGCAAGTATTTCCATCTTCAATCTAAAAGGAGTATTTTCCATATGGTGGGAGGTTTTGAAGGAGAACAAAGGACTGAAGGAAAACAAACTTTCTTGGAAGGAGTTTTAGAAATAATTCTGAAGGGCATACCTATCAGAGAAGTATTACGATGATAAAATCAAGGAATTCCATGAGCATAAGTTGGGGCAAATTACTATGGATGCATATGGTAAGAGATTTATGGAGTTGTTGAGGTATGTCCCTTACCTCAAGGATGAGAAGATAAGGATACAACATTTTCTCAGTGGATTTCCACAATCCTACTAAGACATAAATGAATTTGACAAGCCCAATATCTTGGAGGACACTATAAGGAAGGTTAAATGTTGCTACGATCAATCTAAACATAAGCAAGAGCCTTCTAAGGAGTGGAAGATAAAGGATAAGAGTGGATTCCAAAAGAAAGGATTCAAATATTTCTCATACAAGAATCCAAAGAGGGGTGCACAGTTGGGTCAACCAAGCAGAAGTGTGCATCAACAAAACTTCCCATCTCAAAGCAGAAATAAACAAGTATAATAGGAAACAGAAAGAGCATAGGAACCCAAGAAAGGACCTTTGCAATGTTGGGGATGTGGAAAACCACACCTATTGATGGATTTCCCTCATAGGAAGCAAGATGGTAAGAGAGTGTATCATGTTTAGGAAGCTACTACTGTCAATGATGTGGCCAAGAGCATGTCAAGGATATTTATGTAGATTTTAACCTTGTACAATATCTACTACAAACATATATTCAGAAAAAGAACATAAAAGATACAATGGAAAATACAAACATTACATAGAGATTTTTCCCCTGGAAACCCAAACCGGGAAAACCAACATATTCTATTTTCATTTATGTGTAATACATTGTTTACAATACAATATACATATAGGAGGCAATGACATCCAAAACCCTAACCCAATGACCTGGATTAGTCCAAAACCCTAATTCCTTAACCGAAAATAGAAAACCATAAACAAAAACCATGTGCCGAAAAACCACCTAAATAGCTGACACATTTCCCGAGGCAGGTGACACTATTACTCATGCAAAGAATATAACACATACCCAACAATATGCAGTTGCAGAAGATTGACAAATAGACCACCAGGCTTCAATAGTGGAGTTGGAAGGTATAATCGCCAAACAACATGTTTCTATTTTGATTGACCCTAGATATAACCTTAGTTATGTTTCGCCCCAAGTTGTTGAAGCATGTACTTTAGAGAGGAAGAAGCATGTGAAGGCATGGTTGGTCCAATTAGCCACTAGAACTAAGAGAAAAGTGCAAGAATAATTGAAGCCTATCCATTTGAGATGAGTGGATTGCATACTCAAGCAGCCTTGAACATCCTACCTTTGGGATCATATGATATACTATTAGGTATGGATTGGCTAGCTAACTACAAGGAAAAGTCGAACTGCTATGAGAAAAATTTGGAATGTGAAGACAAAGAAGGTAGTACAAATATTTTGTAAGACATTCAAAAGCCAGTGTCAGTCAGACAAATATCAACATTGCATCTTAAGAAATTCAGTGGGAAAGGGTGCCCCTTGTATACGATACAAGTGATTAATTCAACATAAGTCAAGGAGTTTAAGGCTAAATATAACCATGTGTTATGGGAGTTTAAGGATGTATTTCAAGAGGGGGTGCCTGAAATACCTCCCAAGAGAGATCTTGGTTTTTCGACAGATCTCGTGCCTGGAGTAGTACCAACGTCTTAAGTCAAACTGCTATGAGAAAATTTTGGAGTGTAAAGACAAAGAAGGTCGTACAAATATTTTTCAAGTCATTCAGAAGCTAGTGTCATTTAGACAAATATCAACATTGCAACTTAAGAAATTCAGTGGGAAAGGGTTCCCCTTGTATACGATACAAGTGCTTAATTCAACATAAGTCAAGGAGTTGAAGGCTAAATATAACCCTGTGTTATGGGATTTTAAGGATGTATTTCAAGAGGGGGTGCCTGGAATACCTACCAAGAGAGATCTTGATTTTTCGATAGATATCGTGCCTGGAGAAGTACCAATGTCAAAAGTACCCTATAGGATGATCACAACAGAATTGGTGGAGCTAAAGGTACAACTAAAGGAGATATTGGATAAAGGTTACATTAGGTCGAGTGTGTTTCCATGGAGAGCACCAGCCATGTTTGTGAAGAGTAATTATGTTACATTGAGACTATGTATTGACTATAGGTAGTTGAACAAGATGACCATCAAGAACAAGTATCCATTGCCTAGGATTGATGATCTATTTGACCAACTCAGGGGAGTTGCAATTTTCTCAAAGATTGATTTAAGATCGGGATATCACCAAGTTAGAATAAAGGATGAGGACATTCACAAGAAAAACTTTAGAACAAGGTGTGGACACTATGGTTTTTTGGTGGTGCCATTCAGACTCACAAATGCACCCACTGCTTTCATGTGTTTGATGAATAACTTTCTCAACAAATATCTAGACAAGTTTGTCTTAATGTTTGTGGATTACATTTTTTTGTATTCCAAGACTAGAGAAGAGTATGAAGGACATATTATAATGGTGTTACAGGTGCTGAGAGAGCACCAATTGTATGCTAAGTTCAACAAGTGCAATTTCTTTCAAAACAAAATCTAGTATTTAGGCCACATAATTTTAGGAGTGGTAATAGATCCTGAAAAGATGAAGGTAATCATGGATTGGACTACCCTTCAAAATGTAACAGAGGTAAGGTCCTTCATGGGATTGGTTAGGTATTATAGAAGGTTTATAAAGGGATTTTCCAAGATTGGTCATCCCATTACCTCCTTACAAAGAAAAGGGAAAAAACTTATATGGTCAACAGGGTGTGAAGCCAATTTTCAACAACTGAAACATCTTTTGACCAATGCCCATATTTTGAAGATTGCAAACCCTAAAAAATATTTTTTGGTTTTTATTGATGTTTGCAAAGAAGAAATCAGTGGAGTGTTTATGCAAGAGGGACAAGTGGTTAGTTATGAATCACAAAAATTCAATGAGCACGATGGAAGTATGTCACTCATGATCTGGATATAGCAACAATTGTGCATGCGTTGAATATGTGGAGGCATTACTTGCTCATAAGGAGGTTCATCTTGATGACATACCATTGTGATTTTAAGTATTTGTTCGACCAACCAAGGTTAAACGATAGACAAGCTAGATGGATGGCATTGATCAACGCGTTTTATTTTGAAATCAAACACGTAAAGGAAAAGGAAATTAAAGTGGCAAACACACTTAGTCGAAGTGTGCAGTCTATACATTTAGCAACAACAAATGTGGTAGATTCTAACATCCAATGAAGGATCAAGGATTGTAGTAGGAACCCATAGAGAGAAAATATGAAGGCTATCAACTTACAACTAATAACCTAGTGTTGTATAATAACAAGTTATATGTGTCAGAGTCAACATACCTGAAGAGATTGATCATGGATGAGTTTCATAGGAGACCCTATGTAGGCCATCCTTGGAATACTTGCTAAGTTTTTGGAGTGTCAATAAGTAAAAGTTGAACACAACCATATTGTAAGTGTATTGCAACCTTTACCAATTCCAGAATGAAAATGGGATACTATGTCCATGGATTCCATTACTAGTCTACCAAGGACAACAATGAAACATGATGCAATCATGGTGGTAGTAGATAAGCTGAAAAAGGAAACTCACTTCATCCCTTTAAAATCTACTTTTAAGGCCATATATGTTGCTAAAATTTTCATGAAATAAATTTTTAGGTTGCATGGTTTACCCAAGACCATAATCTCGAACATAAATGCCAAGTTTACCTGAAGTTTTTGGAAGAGTCTATTTGTAGGCTTGGAAACACAATTGGAATTTAGCACAACTTACCATCCTTAGATAGATGGTCAGGATGAAAGAGTAAACAAAGTGTTGGAAAACATGTTGAGGACGCATGTTAGGCATCAACCCAAGCAATGAGAAGAATACCTACCTCTAGTAGAGTTTTCCTATAACAATGGTTATCAAGAATCATTGAATATGAACCCATTTGAGGTTATGTATGGAATGAAATGTATATTTCCAATTAGTTGGGACAATCCAATGGACAAGATCACACTTGGACTCGAGATGTTAAAAGAAATGGAACAAGCATTGATTAAGATAAGGCATAATTTAAAAACAACCCATGACAGGAAAAAGAACTATGTAGACAACAAGAGAACTCATAAAGAGTTCAAGGTGGGGGATCATGTGTATCTCAAAGTGAATCCCAAAAGAATTTTCTCGAGGATGGGGACTTGTGCTAGGATAGCACCCAGATATTGTGGATTGTTCAAAGTCCTGGAAAGAGTGGGACTAGTAACATATAGACTTGATTTCCCACCTACTGTTAGAGAACATAATGTGTTTCATGTGTCCTTATTAAAGAGATATGTTCATGATTCTAATCATGTTATTGATTAGACTATGATATAGGTGGAACCATAGGGATAAGTCCAACTTGAACCTCAATACATCCTAGACAAAAGAGAAACAATGCTCTTGAATCAAGCCATCGTGAAGGTTAAGATGTAATGGAAGTACTTTGGAGCAAATGAGGCTACCTAGGAGTTGGAGGATGCTATGAGATTGTCATTACCAATTTTTGTTTTCTGTGTAATTGCATATATATGGTATTTTAAACACCGAGGATGGTCTTTCTTTAATGGGGAGGGGATTGTAACACCCCCCACCCACCCCCCCA
>CBVK0100515820.1:0-13379 GCA_900067695.1 Picea abies
CCCACCCACCCCCCCAAAGATTGTAATTATGCTAAGACTTCATATAATTTGATTATGAAGCATGTATTCATGTTTTGATTAATATAAAATATCAGACAACTAACTGAGAAGGAAAATCCTTGAGTACTGGCCATGATATCACAAGTGGGAATTGATGAGAAATAATTTATGAAGTGAGATGGTTGGTGAGGTGGAATTTCTTAGGTGGAAGCTGAGAAGTTTTAGTGAGGAAAACAAGAAGCTTACTTAGCAAGCGTACATGCACTTGCAAATATTAATGGACTCTTGCTTGCGTACTCAAACCTGCATGGAGCCATATAACCAATTATGGAAAGCAACAACGGTGGTTGAAAAAGTTATAATTGTTGATAGACCTGATCCCTTGAAGAGTCAAGGGTCAACTGAAGAAAAAAAAAAAAAAAAGTACATCCTGGGATTGCCCCTTCAAAAATTCAGATCCCTGACTTGAGGTCACTTCTAACAGAATTCATGGGAATTCCAAGGATTGGAGGAGGAAGAGACCAAAGGTGGAAAAACATCACCTTGTGCACAGACAGAAACAAACGCGTGGTTGACACACAAAGAGAATATACGCATGAGAAGAGGTAAATGTGTAGAGGAGAAGAGCCGAGGGAGCAACAATGCGCAACAATGAACGAGAAACAAAAAATATTAGAAGATTTAGTGACTTGCAGGCTCACAATTAGATGATGCATTGAACATAGGTGTTCAATTGTAACGATGTGAGAAAAAGAAGAGGTTGGAAAGCTTATCTTGAAGAAAATATAAAGCTTGTCCAAAGGATTGATGATCACCCTAGAACATAGAAGACCCAGATCCAGACTAGAGCTACAGAGGAATGCATCTTGGTACCTAATGGAAAGAAATTGACACTAGTAAGGGAGGTTTCTGAGGGACTGCTTAGTAGAGAAGGGACTCCTTGTGCAGAGGAAATCCAATGGGAAGGGCACCTGAAAAACCTGTGGAAGTCTTGAGCTTGGTGGGAAGAGGGAAATTTTTATCATTGATAGTGGAGGAAGGAGAGTAACCTTCCTGGATCATTCTAAATATGTCAACCAGATGAATCAATCCCCTTGTGGTATCATGGCTTGGAACAAGGGTGGCATGTTGTAGGAAGGTACTTTGCAACATAGCCTAAGGTTGGGAGGAAAGGTTTCCCCTCTCAGTCAATTGGTTGTTGACATTTATGGCATAGATAAGTGTTTTTAACTTAAATGTTATTTCATGGTTGAATAGAAAATATGAACGTATAATTAACTTCCTAAGTAAAATGGAGTGATTATGTTTGTTTCCATTGGCCAACTTGTTAAAATTATGAATCCATGAGAACAATGTAAGAATAGGGTGTATCCCTGTGAGGATTGTAGGGATTTGCATGGAAAGCTCACAAGGTATGAACAAAATATTCATATTGAAACTAATAGAGATAAATATTAGTGATTGGGGAGGATGTTTGTGTAGACTCCGAGAGTTTCATAATCCCAAAATCCCTAACTCTTGAGAGGAAAGTTTAAAGGATATGGAAAAATCATTCATTTGGACAATGACATGAGTACCCTGGTGTTTGGGAGAGCCCTGTGCAGGATGAGGAAATGTAAGTCTTGAAAGAGTCACTTGTCTTAGGTGGAAAGCTTACAATATATGGAAATCTCCCATTTAGGTGAAGTGAGAATTCTTTAGTCTATTTAAGAGTGAAATTTCGGGCTCTTAAGAGTTGGTATAACCTTAGAAAAGGCCTGGAAGGAACCCTGATTTAGTTAAGTCCAGAGTCATACTGATACCTTGAAGGAAACCAATGTTTCAAATGGGGAGGTTCACAGCCATTGATTCAATGGAGTGAACAGATTTGGACAGTTGGTCAGATGGTATTACCTTCTGAGTGATTAGATGGGGGAATGTGTTAAGACTCTGATTGGGAAATTTTGAGTCAATGGGGATCGTCTATCTTTAGAGTGTGTCCATAATCAATTCTAGATCATTAGATCCAGATCTTAGGGTATTGGAGTAAGGTACATTAGAGGTCTGGGCAAAGGATCATGATAGGATTCCAATGACTGGGGAGTCCTAGGACCACAGATCTCGTGGGGAGTGTTCTACAAGATCTCATTCATTGGATTTCACATGAATTTCTCCGAAGAGGAGGGGTCATAAATATTAACTGGTGATTAGATGTAAACCCTGAGACATATGTTGTTCGTTGAATGAGAAGAATGTGGGGCATCCAATGGTCAGAGTGAGTATGTTCAAAGTGGTCCATGACACTTGAATGGAAATGCCCCGATGGGGAGGGACTCCAAGAATGGAGAAAAATTGTCAATCTGTGCATGGTGAGATGTGATCTCAGCAGTAGATTTCATGGGTCCCGTTTGTGGTAGGTATAATGAATGTTTACGGGGGTACAACCTTTGTGTACGTAGATGCACCGAGGTAATCATATTCATTGTAACCCTGGGTTCGAGGACCGCTGGATCCATGAGGATGATCCGTCAGAGTGGTTCCATCAGAGAGGATGTTGACCCTGGCGCTTGAGTATTTTGATGAGAACGAGTCTGAACAAATTTAGATCGTTGTTCTAAGGCTGAGGAGTAGTTATGACCGTCCGATTGGGGGTGTCTAAGAACCTGATCACCATAGCCAACCCTGTGGATATTTTCTGGAGTGGATTGTAAGATTTTATATACTTTATGTTGTGATAATAGAAGTCTTCACATAAGCACCAATGGAACTAAATACTCATCCTAAGAAAAGAAAGGAGAAAACCAAACATTCCACCAACCTAAGAGTGGATAGGGGGTTGGGTGTGTTACAATGATGTGATATGTAGCATAGAAAGAGGTTCACTTAGTGATATGTCACACAAGTGTTGAAATTTGATCTACATGGATACGTCACAATGTTAAATGGTTTAAAAGCATCATGAGCCAAGGGCATAGTAAAAACACGAATAAACATTCTATTGTATTTTGCTTGTAAACATTTTTTTGTCAATAAAATTACATTAATTTCAATAAGAGGCTTGGCTGTGAAACCACCCAAAATATAAAATTTGAAAAAAAATATACAATTCAAGAAGTAAAACTAAAACTGCTCAATAGGGATCGCTATGTTTTATTCCTCTATCAATCTGCAGAAAACTGTTTAATTCAATACAAATACAATGAGCTTATTTGAATGCATTCGTGAAACATAAACAACGTTGAGCATTTCATGAATATAGCCATAAAAGTGGGGAAAACAACTAAGTAATCTTAAAAGTCTTTATGAAAAGAAGAAGTACTGTATTGATGAGAATAACAAGCTCGTTGAAGTATCTCAATGTTCTATTTTGGACACTAAAGGTTTTGAGTTTAATTTTTACAATTTTATTACTCAAAAAGTGTATTTAAAGGATTGTTCTCCCAACTTCACGGGCCTTCCAAATGAATGAAATACAAAATTCCACACAATTTAAGGATAAAAATATCTCAAATTAATCGATATTTTTACATAAAATCTCAAAATCATTTGAAACTTTTTATTCTAAAGCCACGAAAAAAAAATCCATGGCAAAATTGACCCATAGCCAATAATGTTGACCATTTCATTATAATATTTATAATATAATTAATTTAATATTTATAAGATAGATATGAGCATGTGAATTAAATGAAAATGTTAGAATCACAATACTTAAAAGTTTGAAATTGCCTTTTTAGGGGTTCAATTTACCAACATGGAGATGGCACATGACAATGAAAACCAATGTTACTTTGATGTATAGCCTTTAATCTTGTGCTTACAATTGATGGCAGTGAATCCTTTTTTGATGATAACTTTTTTAGTAGCAAGAATGATGGCAGTGAATCCTTGGTTAATGAGAACTTTTTCAGTAGTAAGAATGGTAAGAAAAAATGAATGGCAATAAGTTGTATATATGGTGATATTCAATATTTTAACAAGAGTTGCATGGCAACGCAGTCTCTATCGAGATAGTTGGGAAATACATGTTGAACAATGAAACTTAATATAACTAAATGCACAAGTAATGGATATTTTTTGTCAAAAGATAATAATTGAGGGTTGTTTGTTATTCAAAATGTATAATGAATCGTAAGCTGAATGAAATTATAATATTCATAAATATAATATAAATACAATCATAAATAATATATTAGATAATAAATATAATATAAATATAATAATGCATAATAGTAAATACATAGTACAACTTTTTATATTTAGATGTGGTAGATTGGTGAAATTCATTGATTATATAATTAATTCTACATATTGAAAAACGTGAAGGGAGCAATAACATTTCAATTCTATCAACCAATTAGAAATGAGAAACACAAATATTTTTATTATATCCAAAAATATATATTTGTTTTCCTATGATAAACATTACATTGCATACACAAATTTATGGTCAAAAGAAAATTAATGTCACATCAAAAGCAAACTCATTGCTATAGTCCCATTGAAGGGACTAATAAGACGTTGGTTAGTTGTTCTACGAAATGGTTTTTTTCGTTGGAATTCAACGATATAAATTACAAGAATCACTAATTTTTTGTTATTCAAATCCATTTTTGAATACAGAAATGGATTCAGCATGTTGAAAAACTCTCAAGACATTTGGATTTTACAAAAATAGTTACTTAAATCTACGAATCCAACAATTTCTCGCCGAATTTTTTAACCTATGACCTTTAATAATATAGATTGTGTGTTGAAACAATGATGAGATACATGAACAAGTTAATATGACTTGCACTTGTGTTATTAAACCATGACTCAAGTCACGAGAAAATTAATGGAATGCAACAAATGAATGGAGGTATCACACCAAATTAATGGAGGTAGCCTCGCCCGCATGGTAAGGTTGTAGATGAGTTAATTGCATGGACTTGTGGCATTATAAGTTGATTTGAGCATTTTTTTTGAATTATATTATGGGCAAATACTTTCAAACCACATAGAATTTATTCCTTTTCAATTTCAATATATCCTACGAAAAATTGCCAAAGTTAAAAAAATTATGAGCAATTCATTGGAGGCAAATATATAAATATATTTTTACAATAAATTTGGGTGATTTAGTAAGTAGTAGATTTATTTGGAGGCAAATATATAAATATATTTTTACAATAAATTTGGGTAATTTGTTTTAGGTGATTTAGTAAGTAATAGATTTATTTTAATTTAAGGATTTATTAAGAATAAAAAAAATTAATTGAAACATGAAGTTAAATAATGGATAATTTTTTTTGAAAAAATAATAAATTAAAATAAAATTATACCAATTAATTAAAAAAAAATGATGGAGCATTTTTGGAGGGCTAGGGTTTGTTATTCTTTTGACAGGTTTGTAGGTTTCACGAGCCACAGCGAGGGCGTAACGAACAGGACTCGAGTTTCATAGCCAGGACAACTTTCGGTCATGGCGTCATCTTCGGAGGGCGGCCCCAAATTCCCCAGAGATGCGGGGCACACAATTCCTCGCTTGACGACCTCGGGTGGATGCGAATTTTTGGAAGCCTGGACGAAGATAGGTGGGGCAGGGGACCTGATTGGAATTGGGATCCCAGGGCAAGCGGTCAGCGAGCAGAGAATACCTTTGAGTGTGGCAGAAATGGGATTGGGGTTTCGCTGGCAGAGTTGACAGGCTCAGTTCTCACCTCGGCGGGTGAGCTGTCTTTCTCTGGAGGCTCGAGTTACATTGAGGGTTGGGGTGGGGAACACACGTGTTTCCCTGTGTCGGCATGGGACTTTTATGGGGGACTGGGGTTTGTTGCGGGGTAGATTTCCACCGGACTTAGCATCCCACTTTCGGTTTTGTTGGAGGTAGCAGCTTCAGAAGGACCTGTCTCGCTCACAAACGGCTTCAATTCTCCTCTGGGTTTTTTGCCGTTAGACTTCCTGGTGAATGAAGAACTGGGTGGCGGTAGGGGTCCTGGCCCCGACTGGGGTATCCTCTAGTGGGGATGTCTCTGCATTTTTAGTTGATACTACTCACGAAAAGCGGGGAATACTGCCCACCAGAACCTCTCAAAGGGTGGAGTGGCCGACTAAGGGCCTGAAAAGCATGGAAGGACGACATAACCTTTCTTCAAAATATGTTCGGTGTGCTCGAGATAGGGCCGATATCGAGCGTCTAGTCTTTGGGGAGGACGTCGACATGGAAAAAGTTTTGGACTTCTCAGAAAGGGTCGTGGTTGGAGGAGTTAGGGGCAAGAAGTTGGGCATGGCATTCCTTAAGGACTGGGTAACCAAAACCTGGTTACCAGAGATCACCAAGATGCCTCACATCCGACTACTCACCGGAGGTTGGTTTGCCTTTATCTTCTCCTCATCGGAGGATGTGGGATGGGTTTTAAAGAAGGTCTGGAGCTTAGCGGACACCCCCACTATCCTTAAATGTTGGACCCCTTCTTTTGACACAAAGAAGGAAAGGATTGACGAAGAACCCATCTGGGTTAGGCTCCCGGGGCTCCCAATGCAATTCTAGAACTCACATCGCTTTGCTACCATTAGCAATCTGTTAGGGAGTTATCTAGAAGCTGATATGTCCTTTGAAGACACAGGGTACATGTCAGTGGCCTGAATTTTGTTCAAGATTAATCTGAGGCGGGGTTTATTACAAGAGATCACTATAGACTCGATGGCAGGGAATTTCATACAGACACTGGACTATGAAGGGATCCCCTTCAGATGCCACCGATGCCACATCTATGACCATGGAGTTGTAGATTTCTCCTTGCCTTTCAAAGGGAGCGGTCGGAAAGCCAAAGGCATGAGTACCTCCTTCTCTCATCTGAGAAAGAAAGTGGAGCACCAGTTGGAATTCGATAGGTCAAAGGGGAGGGATAAGCCACCCTTAGAGGACTTGTGTACTAAAGGAACGAGCATTGGTAGCTTGGGTTTACTGGGAGATAGATCAAGATTGCAAATTGTTTCTAGTCCATTTTCTTCGCCTTCTCTGGGAAACCTCCTTCGTCGTGAACATGATTTAATGGGTATGTCTACACTGGATGTCTCTTTTTTTACTTCCTCTCCCTTTTCATCTGTGGATTTAATTGGTCTGACTGGAAAAGCCGTGGTTCCTCCTTTGCTTCTCGGTGGGAAGGGTCACCCTCTAGCCTGTTTTTCCTCTCTCACTTTCTCTCTATCCTCCTGTGGGTTGGTATTTTCTCCTTCGTTGGTCACACCTTCTTTGAACTTGGGGAGGGAGGGGGTGATGCAGGAGAATCGCTCCCAAGCCAGCCATGCACCAGCCAACCAGCCCTCTCATATTTTGAATTTAAATTAAGGGAATTTAATATTGTAAGGCTATTAGAGCCAAAAGGTCGTGCCTATACACAGGCTTTAGATGTAGATAGTCTTTAATGGTTGTAAGGATGAGATATAGCTTCGATCTAGACTAGACAACCCATTCAATGTAAATTTAAATGTAATTGAATGAGAGTAGGTAGCTTGGAGGGAAGAGCTCGAAGAGCCCCATCATGTAAAATATCTTTTGATCTTGTTTGGAGTGAGTGCAAGGTAGCAAGACTAGAGTAGAGCAGAGAGGAAGAGCAGAGACTCTGTGAAAGTCTGAGCTCAAGAACACCTGTGTACATGCATTTTTCATATTAATACATGGGCAGATTTCCTGCATTGAGATTCTGTGTGTTTATGTGTTTATGATGAATGTCTTTGTGTGTTCTTTATACGTTGTAGATGTATGATTAGGTATGCATTTGTAGGGACAGATAGGTTCTGTTATTTGCAGGTTCTTTGATTTCAGGTTTTGGGATCTTTGAGACTTCATGCTAAGAGGGCGTGACAGAACACTGTGGGTTCTGAGAGTCAGTGCTTAGAGAGCACTTCCAATTTTGTGGAATTTGGACAAGGATGTGCTAGGAGGGCACACCAACTGAAATCATTGACTTAGAGGAAGACCTTAAGTTTGTTTAATACCTTGGAGGCAAGACTGTGTAGGGGAAGACATGGTGGAAAATAGAATTGATGCGGGATTCTGCAAGAGCTTTGCTAGACGGGCATTGAGCAGATGCATGGGTTGCATTGAGGAGAAGAAATCTAGTTCAAGTTCATAAGGAGATAGAATCATTGAGGATTCTATAGAGCTCTACCAGGAGGGCATTGAGCACAGGCACAGAGTGCTGAGGAGAAACTTTGCTATGAGTTCAAGAAAAAATAGAGTCATTGAGAGAACTCTGAGGAGACTTTGCCAGGAGGGCATTGAGTCAATGTGTAGATAGAGCACAGAAGGAAAGAACTCTTTTGAGTTTTACAATAGAAGAAGAGTCCAAGGAAGGATCTTCATAGGGTTACTGAACACCCTACAGGCTCAGCAAGGAGTGCTTGAGTAGGAAGTTGCCAGGGGGCATTTCCATCCTTTCAAGGAGAGGAAGGAACAGAGACTTAGAGGTCTGAGCAGTAGAGAAAGCTCAGGATGGATAGCACCTTCGTGTGCGCAGGGATCCTGCAAGGAGTGCAGAGGTCGAAAAATGCTTTCAAGGTTTCAGAGAAGAGAAGCTCAAGAGGGAGAGTGCCTTTGTGCATAGAGAAACAGCTGGAAGGAGTGCAGAAAGTCGGGGAGAACCTTTCTAGGTTTCATAAGTCCCAAAAGTTTAGGAGGGAAAGCGTCCTTAGAACGCAAGTGGGAGCCAAGGAACAAGCTTCGTAACAGGGATAAAGGTTGAGTTCTTTGATAAGTTGAATTCTTCCAAGGTTCAGGAAGAAATAGAACACACAGGAGAAGAAGATCTAAGTCGTCAAATCTTGCACAGATCACCGACCATTGTCAGCTCTGGGATAAGGTGTGCATGAATTAAGCTCGCAGATGAGCTAAGCAGAGGCTCATCAAAGTCATGAAACGATAGAAGCATTTAGGATTTCGGAGATTCGGGGTTCGGCATTTCGGGAATCCCGATGACAAGAGACCGGGACACTTCACGGTGAAAACCCTGAAGTCGCGAAATGCGACTTGCCTTTGGAGAAGAACTTCGGCATTTCGGCTATTTGGAGTTTGGGAGGTAGAGGAGGCAGAGATTTTGGTACCGAGAGTTTCAAACTCCCGGTACGTGAAACACCGAAGACATCGGGACCGTCCATCTGTGGAGGATAGGTGTTGTGAGATCCTTTCATATCATGGATTCAAACATTGGGAAGCAGAGAAGGGATCCTTTCAGCTTCGCTACTGGCGAAGTCCCGAAACGATCTGGACCATCCATCTGTGGAGGACACATGGAGGAGATTGGGGAGTCCATCGATATTTCGGATACTAGGGATTCAAGAGAACAGAGGATAAGTTTCGTAGGGGTCGCAAAGTTCTGAAATGTGAATTCTCAAAAGCATAGAAGGAATAGCGTCGGGACATTTCGACATTTCGGGATTCAGCTTTTCGGCCATCTCGAGGACAAGAAATCGGGCATTTCGGTGTTGGAAACCCTAAATTCATGAAAGCGACGTGTTTTTGGAGTGAGGCTACAGTCTCACATTTTGGCATACCGGAGATCGAAATTTCGGAAGTCCCAAGGACAAGGAATCCGGGCCTTCGAGAATGAAAACCCCGAAGTTGCAAAATATGAGATAAAGGAGAGTGAGGCTGCAGTCGCACTGGGTATCGACATTTTGTAAATCGGCATTTCGGGGATCCTATATCTAGGAAGTGGGATACTTGACATAAAAGGTCCTGAAATTGCGAAACACGAAGAGCCAGGGAAAAGAAATCCTTGGAGGAGAAAGCCGGGGATCAGCATTTCGGAGTACCAGGATTTGGCATTCCGGGAATCCAAAGAGTAAGAGTCGGAGCTCACGGAGTCGAAAGTTTCAAAGAAGACTATGGTCATATGAAGAGTGGTCACATGGACCAAAGATATGTCCCAGGGGGATAACCTTCGTTGAGTGTTATTTCGGCATTTTGACATTTCGAGGATCGGGGGATCGAGAAGGCAAAAGTTCTCGACATCAGGACTCAGGAAGCCCCAAAATCCAAAATTCCATTTCCGGAAAAGGTAGCGGTCATGTGTAGGTGAAATCCCGCGCCTGTGGCATGCTTGTGCAGGTGAAGTTTCACGAAGGACCTTTGGATTGAATGTCGAGGTTCCAGCAAGGAACAAAAGGAGCCATTTCTGATCCGGATTATTTTTGGCACGAAATGAGAGCGGAGATATAATAAAGAAATGCACAGAGATATCATGTATATCCAGTAATATAACAAAAATATATCAGAGATGAAACCATAAACACAGAGATATAGTAATACACGATTTCGATTAATGAAAGAAATGTATAGAGACTGTAAAAATACAGAGTGAAAGACTCACTAGAATGGTGGCAGCATATCTCTGAGAAGAGATGTGACGGCTACTCGCATTCACAAGAAGATGGTTACAATGAGGCTCTAGAGGCCTTTTTACAATAAACAAGAATGCCAAAAGTCCTAGACATCCTAAAACCTAACCCTAGGAGATGAAGCGCCAAAAGTCATGTGGGCCCCGTTTGGGGAAGTTAGTACATCAAATTCCCGAGGTCGTAACTTTTGCATACGATCTTCGTTTTAGGCGTATGATAACTCATTGGAAAGGTATCATTGAGGAGATTCATTTTTGGGGCTCAAAAATTCCTTCAGCTATCATTGAGAACCTTGATCTCAAAAAAACCTTCATTTAGGCCCTCAAAATGGCCCTGGAAGTTAAAACCTGCTAAAAATAGTGAATTGCCAAAATTGCCAGAAAATTGTTTTGAGCCAGTCAGAAAAGGTGGGTGGCCACCAATATCCACCTGGATCAATCCTCCCTCCTTAGGAAGCAATGGTCTCCATTGCATTGAGTTCCCGGGGGAGAAGGAAAAGCGTTTGCTCGATCTGCATCTGGGTGAGCTGCTTGTATTGCTGGAGACGTCACGTTGCTTAGTTTGTGGAAGTCTGTCATGAACCTGTTGAAGTTGAGGTTGTTCAAAAAGTCGAGATACATGAGAGGAAGGTGTGCAGAAGTAATCTTTGTGCTTTGTTGCAACCTTGTCGACCTTTTTCTGTTGAATAGAAGGTGCAGGGGGTGAGACTGTAGTGGTTGCAATGTCCTTTTGTTCCCCTTTTGAACAGATTGTGAAGAAGCTGAATTTTGCAGTATGAGATACTACCTTGCGACACTTTTTAGGTGAAACAATAGTTGGAACTACCTTTGGTATTCTGTAGAGATGGCCCCCCAAAGTAACAATGACACTACGAGGTTGAGACTCATAAATAGCATGGCGCCTCCACATATATGGCTGGCCCAAGAGAACATCGCAGACATCCAGTGGGGCAACATCACATAATACCTCATCCTTGAAGGGTTGGATGTTGTATGACAATCGACATTGTTGGCTAACACGAAGATCTTTCCCTTGGCGAAGCAACCCAATGTTGTATGGTTGCGGGTGTGGTGTTGTTGAAAATCCCAACTGTTTGACAACCTCTACTGAGATGAGGTTCTTCTGGCTTCCGCTATCAACAATAAAATGCAGCGGGGTCCCCTTCACCCACATATGTGAATGAAAAAGGTGCTCCCCCTCTTCAGGATATGTTGGTTATTCTGGTTGAATTGCTGCAGTCGCGACAATAGCAGTGGGGTTTGCGTCAATGATATTTCCTTTACCTGTATTTTCATAATCAGATTCTGAATCAGGGTTCGGCTCCTTGTCTTTGATCTCGGCCACTAATGACTGTTTTGAGTGACATTCATCGGTGTTGTGCTAGGGGATTTTGTGGAAATCACACCATTTTCTGGTGTCCTTCTTTGTCTTCCTGAGACCCTTCTTTTCCTGTGTCTTGGACTGGTTTTTGGGAGACTGTTTGTTAAGGTTGTCTTTGTCATACTTTGGTTGTTGCAGATTTGCAGACCCGAACTCCTATTTGTTCCGGTGCTTAAATTTCTGCTCGATTTTAACAACATATTGATAGGCAGCACTGAGTGATGAGATGTTTAGAAAATCCATTTCAGTTTGGATGCATCTGTGTAGAGTGCCACGGTATTTCAGAACCAAATGTCGCTTGGAGTCTTTGATACCCAACTTGGTGCGCAAGGTATGGAAGGTATTGGTGAACTCTGGAACTGCTTGGCCCCTCTCTTGCAGCAGTGTGGTCCATCTCATGTACTGGTCCTCATAGTTGCCAACAGGGTAATACTATTCCTTTACCACATCCACAAAGAAATCCCAAGTGGGATCGGCCCCATATATTCCAGACTCCTCTGTGGAACTTTGCTCCCAATAAGTTTCCCACCAATGTTTGACATGAGGGAGAGATTTAAGGAGTGCGAAGGTGATCTTTTCTTTGTCAGAAAAATTGTGAACAGAGAAATAAACTTCTAGCAGATTTAACCATTTTTCTAGGGCTTCTGCATCTATCTGTCCTTCAAATCCAGGAATATCAAAATTAACTTGTACCTTGAAAGGTGAGGTGCCTCCAAAGTGGCCACTTGATGAATATGTGCCTAATGCTATCGATAGGCGTTGAAGGATGTGGGCAAATTCTCCATCATTTCGTCCCTCTGTCGCGTGAGAGCTTGCTCAAGCAACAGATTGATAGGATCGTCTGCTCCATCGTTTTTCTTTTCTTCCACCATTGAGGGTTTCTTGGGTGTGCAAGAGTGATTGTCTTCAAGAGAGACAAGCTCGAGACCCAACTTGCTATACTTGGACCTCGTCGGGGACATGCACTGAAAAGCGATCAAGAGCAGCCTGCTCTGATACCACTGATCCAGATTATTTTCGGCACGAAATGAGAGCGGAGATATAATAAAGAAATGCACAGAGATGTCACGTATATCCAGTAATATAATAGAAATATATCAGAGATGCAACTGTAAACACAGAGATATAGTAATACACGATTTCTATTAATGAAAGAAATGTACAGAGACTGTAAAAATACAGAGTAGAATGGTGGCAACTTATCTTTAAGAAGAGATGTGACAGTTACTCACATTCGCAAGAAGATGGTTACAATGAGGCTCTAGAGGCCTTTTTACAATAAACAGGAATGCCAAAAGTCCTAGACATCCAAAAACCTAACCCTAGGAGATGANAAAACCTAACCCTAGGAGATGAAGCGCCAAAAGTCATGTGGGCCCCGTTTGGGTAAGTTAGTACATCAACTTCCCGGGGTCATAACTTTTGCATACGATCTCCATTTTAGGCGTATGATAGCTTGTTGGAAAGGTATCGTTGAGGAGATTCATTTTGGGGGCTCAGTCATGCCTTCAGCTATCATTGAGAACCTTGATCTCAAAAAAAACTTCATTTAGGCCCTCAAAATGGCCCCATAAGTTAAAACCTGCTAAAAATAGTAAATTGCCAAAATTGCTAGAAAACTGTTTTGAGCCAGTCGG
>CBVK0100515840.1:0-12648 GCA_900067695.1 Picea abies
TGTCTTCTCAATGTTGTCCAAACATAAAAAAAATTAGTAGCCACCCACCTACTCCACTGGCTTGAAATACAATTTTCCACCTTGGCAAATTTTCTATGGGTTTTCGGGTTTTGAACTTCTAGGGCCATTTTTAGGCCCTAAATGATGTTTTGTTTACATTGCAGAGAGGATATGCTCATAATTTACAATTATCGACTAGAAATTTCTAATGGAGTGTCAAGCACCCCAAACAGAGATCAAATGTAAATGTTACGCCCTTGGGAAGCTGACGTATCAACTACCCCTATGGAGGCATGCAAACCTTTGAGTGATTCATCTTCTAGGGTTAGGGTTTCAGATTCTTGGGTTTTTCTCATTAATTATTTATGTTAATAAGGCCTTTTGAGCCTCATTGTAAACATCTTGTGAATCAATGTATCATTTAATTCTCTTCTAAAATATAAGGTGTCACCATTCTAGCGAGTTCATTCCGCTCTTCATTTTTACAGTTTTTGTACATTTCGTTCATTAATAGAAATTTTGTATTATTGTATCTCTATGTTTATTTTAATATCTCTATATATTTCCTTATTATATATTTTCCTTCATTTTGTTCTTATCAAAATCTGGATCAAATATTGAAGGAGAAAATAAGGGATACTTAGGTTGTTGGGTGGTTCTTAGTTGTAGAAATTCTTGAGTTGATGGAGTCTGAAATAATATGCATACACAACACTTATTGTCTACTCACAAGTGACATATTTGATAATGTGATAAGCCACTTTTGGCCAAGGGTGAGGGAGGATTTCTCTTTTAATTCCATTTTTATCTTCCTGTGGCATTTCATTTGGGTGGAAAAGTAACGTTTTGGCATTAATAGCCTCTTTCCTTTCTTCCTTCTCCCAAGGAAGGTCGATTGGTATACTAGATACCTTACTGATAAAATGATTCATTAATCTCGATCACCATAATTCTCATTGTTGATACATATTTTTGTTCTTGAATATTTTGAATATTAAATACAAACTCCAAAGTTATTACATCATCAAATCCCCTTAGTCTCTCAAAATATCCTAGCCAACTGCTTCTTTGGAAAATTTCTACAATTTCTGGATTATCATAACTTCTTGATGGTTCATATAGTTCCCTCTTATTGAACCCTTCTCCCTTGGTTTTTGAAAATGGTTACTCAATGACATATAAAAATCACATGCACAAAGATTGTTTCCAAGGGAGATGATTCTTGCAAAGATAATTATGGGCTATAATTCCATATAAAAGGAAAAGATAAAAAACCCAACTTTTTTATTCATGGTAGTTGTTGTTAGAGCCAAGGATTTTCAACAACATTTACTGATAATTCTAGGTCATCAAGGTTTCAAAAAAGTATCAAGAGAAAAATATGGGAGAGAGGTTTTTCACTAAGGTGTTTCTATAGGACTGTGCAAAACAAGCACATGAAAAGAGAAAAAAATCGGTTTTGTTCATTAGGGAAGTTGTGTTTAGAGCCAATGATTTTTGACAACATTTACTCATAATTCTAGGTTATCAAGGTTTCAAAAAGGTATCGAGATAAATAAGGGAGATAAGTTTTTTTCTTAAGGCATTTCTACAAGATTTTACATATTGATTTCTACATGATTGCATACAACCACCTATGAAAATTATGCAAACCCAACAAATAATTTCAACCACATGGAATTCATAAGAAAAGTTAACAATAGTCTAGTGAAAATTCAAGGTAGTGAGAAATTCTTTGTGGGAATGATTTTGATAGATACCTTCATGTAGAAAAACTTGTTTTCTTGGTTGAGTTCTTATCCATCTATCCTGATATGATAACTCACATTGTTATATCCTTTTGTTTCTAGAAAGTTCTTTGTGTTTTGGAAACAATTTGAAATGGTGACTAAAATGTTACTTACTCTCACATATGCCCAAATTTTGGTCTTAACTCCCATCTTATCCCTAGTTTTTGATATGATGGTTGTTGTACTCATTAACCCACATTGTTGTGATCTTGAGGTTCATTTGGATGATTCTCCACTTGTCTGATGTGTCAATATCATTCACCCATGAATCATGCCTCCCCCCTTGATGTGAAATTTGAGTATTTCCTCGTTCTCATCACCCTTGTTTTCTTGATATATATTGACCATGAAAAATATTCATGTGTTTAACCTTTATATGTTGCAAAAAGGAAAGTTTTGAATAAAGGAAATTAATGTGAATACCCTAGTTTACCTTTTTGAATGTGTTGGGTATTGCATGTTGATTGAAATTGGTTTTTGTTGTAGATTTTCTTCTCCTGCAGGTTGTTCGAATTGTTTTCAGGAACAAACCTCTCAAGATTAGCTACAAGAAAACGTTTCCTATATAAATGAGGGATTGATAGATTTGTTGTTCTTTTCTTGTTGCTTGATCCCTCTAAAGACTTTGTAGTTATGGAATTAATTTGGATTGCACAACATTTCTTGTTGTAATTTTTATTATTTCTATAGTTGTTACTATAGGATGCGAAGGATCCTTTAGAATTCTTTAAACTCTCTGGGATGATGCCAATATCGATGATTTCTATGTGACAACACTTTTTGATGGAATGGAAATCTAGCTTTCATTTAATTAGAATTATCCTATAGGTATTGATGATATCTTGTAGACTATCATTTAGATCATTCTTTCTTGGAAACAAAAAGAAGGATAAAAATGAAAATTGGGAAAAAGGAAAGTCTAAACTAATGAAGTGAAACACAGATAATTTATGTATGATAGTGATATGGATTTATGAGAGGAACGAAATGAATACTAGAATGAATACAATAACACAAAGATACAGATAAAAACAACAGATATCCAATGAACAATATCTTCTATTGAATAAATAAAATAGGATGAAACTGTAAAACTAGAGAACTGAAAACAAATTGCTTGAATGGTGGTATCTATCTTTGAGAAGATATGTGGCTGCTATGTGCATCCGTCTGAGAAAAATAATTAAAATGAGGTTTCATATGCCTTTTTAACATTACTCATGAATGCCAAAACCTGATACATCTAAAAACCCAACCCTAGGAGATGAAACACCAGAAGTTATGTCGGCCCTGATGGGTAAATTGGTACCTCAACTTCCTGGGGTCGTAACTTTTACATATGACCTCCGTTTTAGGCACATGATAGCCCATTGGAAAGGTATTTTCGCGAAATACAAATTATTCCATCAAACTCTAACTCAATCTATAGTTTGACTGTGGAAAGCCAAAAAAGCACTGTTTAGGGCCCCAAAACGACCCTAGAAGTACATAAAGATGTATTGACATGGAAACTTCCAACATAAGCCAATTGGATTAGGTGGGAGGCCACCAATGTCCACCTGGAAGCTGTGTAGGGCTTCAGACAACCTTGTAAGTGTAGAGCCCACAGTTACAAAGAATTACAGAAGAGTGTGCTGAACTAAAAACTATCAATATCCACCTGGATCAAATATGATGAAAAGTGTTAGGTATGAAAGATGATGAGTGGAATTACATAAAACTTTTGAAAAGATTTCTGCCTTTTTATTTTTTGTATATGATTGTTTTAGTTTATTGTTGCTAGTTCCATGTTTCCTATGTAGACGGTTGCTGAGATGGAGTTCTTGATACCTACAAAACAAAAAACATTATTATACTAATTCATTTTTTTTTTATTCTTTGTTTTTTCTCAAGACAAAGGAGCCATTGTTGGTTTTCACTAGTGTCCTGCCTCATCAAGCCTTGGGGAGGTTTTCTTTGTGAGGAAATTTATTTATTTTGTAGGTCTGAGATCACCTCCATGGAGGTTTTCAATCAAATAACTATCTAGGACACCTCAATGGGGTTTTCATCTAGCTATTTTATACAATTTTATTTTTTTTCTCTCTTTTTTATTTTTCTTTTTAACAATTATTATTATTTGAATAACTTGATAGAATCTTTTCTATCAATCACATCCATATTTTTTCCCTTCATTATTGTTGTAAAATATTCACTTGTTAGAGTGTTATTGTAGACGTTGAGCCCGAATCTTTTCACTAATAAGGGAATCCTCCTCATCTATGGTTCTAATTCAAACTGAACCATTATCATGATATATTTCAATTATGTATGGCCCTATCCAACCGATCATCAAATTTCCCTTAAATTCCTTGAATCTTGAATCAAACAATACAACCCAATCCCCTTCCTTGGACTTGTCATGCTTTATTTTTTTCCATGCCAATCTTTCCTTTGTAGTTGCACTACTTCATTGTTGAATCCTTCTTGTTTCATGTGCTCATCTAAGCCATTCAGTTAATTCAATCTCTCTTGTTGTGTTGATGGGATATCTAATCCAGGAGGATCTGGAATCGCTCAAAAATAATTTTTCTCAAATGTTGAAAGGCATGGTACCATTGCATACATATCGGTGAGATCTTTCCAACAACACAAATTTCACCTCAAACGAACATCATATGAGGAAGATACCACGATATGAATTTTTTGCCAAATAGGGGAAATGATGATAGGGTAGTATGTAGTGTTGATGTTAGCATGACGTGGAAGCACAATAAATTGCCACTTGTCATCCATACAATGGTACAGATGATCTCAGTATGCTGACATGGAAACATTACAAGCTGCCACATGTTAGGATGATGTCATCATCTGTATAGAGGATGTCATCATCCATATTGAGGACGTCATCATTCATACGAATGACATCAATGTCCATATAGCCAACATGGAAGGATGATGTCAACATTCACATGGATGACGTCAACATCTGTATAGGTAACATGGCACAGGTCACGTCAGCAACCTAGTCAGCATGCAATGTCAGTAGCCTAGTCAGTAGGTTATGTCTATAGGTGAAATCAAAATTCTAGTCAACAATGATGGCCAATGAGAGGCTTCCATTTGGCCCAATCCAGATGCACCATGTGGCACCTTCTAGAAGGCGAAGGTGGCCTAGCGGACTCCACCAAATCTGGGGGATTCCACCAAATATGGAAATATCCCTCTAAGTTTGGTCAAATATGCCTTATTTATATGGACACATAAATCGATGTAGAGGGGGTTCTTTGGCACACATATCAAGGTGATACTGACTGACAGAATGAAGTCTTGGATTTTGTGCTAGAGGAGGAGTCCCAAGAGCCTGTTCAGAACCTTATTGAGTTTATACTCAAATGTCTCAGAATTTCGAGAGGTGTTTGGATCTAACCTCTATTTCTAAGTTGGAGTAGTTGATAAGAAGGGTGTTCCTAATCCTTTTTGGAATTCATTTCTATATATTACAAATATGACAAATGAAACATTGAATTTTGGGCCAGAGAGGGAGTTTCGAGGGCCTGTTCAAAAGTGTATCGACTTTATACTAAAAAATTGCATAATTTTGAGAGGATTATAAATATGGATTTTGTTTCTACATTGGATTAGATGAACAAAGAAGTTCCTCCAGAGCCCATGATGTCGAGCCAAGCATAGTCGATTCTATATTCTAAAGTATTAGAATTCATTGTAGAAACTACTGTGTTTATGTCACAAAGTTACAAATCTAAAAGGTGGTTTCAGGAGTTGATATGTAATCCTTTCTTTTGTATTCTTAAAGCATTTGATATTAATGAAGAGTGGTCTCACTATTGGGAGTGGACCTAGAGACATAGTGAAGATTTCTGGTGAACTCCATTAATAAGTTTTGGTGTGATTTTTGTTGATAATAGTACTCTCATAATGTCTTCTTTACATATCACAAATTACTTAACAAGATTAGATTAAGGAAGTAAATTCACAAGGATAAGAGTTTAATTAAGTGAAGCTAAGAACATAACATTACAAAGTGCACTGTCATTTAAATGATCTTGGAAACTAAAAAATATTTCTTATCAATGAAGGACTAATGGTTATATTGGTAACTTAATATTTTCATATCAAGTGGTATCATAGCAAGGTTGATAGATGAATGATTACAAGAGCTAGACTCGAGCTAGGTGAAGGAAATCTTGCAAGTTATAACTTGAAAATCCAAAGGAGATTTTGTAAATGTGAGATGGCTTCCATGGGAAAGGAAGGAGAATATCCTCCCATGAGCCCCAGGGAAGTGATTTATACACTCCATATAATGAGGGTAATGAATGATTTTTTCAGACCCTTTATCAATGGTTTTGTCATTGTGTACTTACATGAGATTTTGGTATGTAGTCGTACTTGGATGGATCATGTAATGCATGTAAAGAAATTATTTTATGCACGGAAAACAAAGAAGTTATGTGTTAACTTGTCAAAATGTGATCTTAGCAAGACCTCTCTTGTATACTTGGGTTATGTTGTAGGGAGTGGTCAGTGGAAGGTATATATCTCTATGGTGGAAGTCATCTTAAATTGTCCCAAGCCAAGTACTCTGACAGAAGTAAGAAGCTTCCTAGGGGGAATACAATACTGGAGGAAATTTATTTCTAATTTCTCATATATATAAGATCATTTGTATTCATTAACAAGTGTGAAAAAAGTCTTTCAATGGGGAGGAAAGAAACAAAAATACTTCGAGACATTGAAAAATGAGTTGACTAGAACAATAGATTGTGATACAAGTCATCAACATAAATTGGTGAATTCATTTGGTGAAATTGTTCAAAGGGTAATGTAGTTTGTTGATTCATTTCCTTTGACAACAATGTATTCCTTACTATTGCTAGTTAGTTGTTTTTGGTTAATAGGCATGGTAGTGAATGCAAGTGATTATGGAAGTAAGGAAATGAATGTTTATATCAATAGTATAACTGCATTTTTTTTTATCATGGATGGACAATGTTTTGTGATGCATCAGGTTTTCATTATCCAGTCACGATGGGTGGATTCTAGAAAAGTGGGGAGGAAATGCCCTCACTTGATTAATGTATAAAAACCTTTGGAGATCCAAAATCTCCCTATTGGGGAGGAATGATCTAGGACGATCTGAAATCGCTCGAAAATAAATTATCTCAAATGATGAAACAAATGGTACCATTGTGAAGAGCTCAGTGAGATATTTCCAACGACATGAATTTTGCCTCAAATGGACATCGTATGAGAAATATATCATGATCTGAAGTTTTTTCAAAATAGGGGAAACGACGAGAGGGAAGTCCATACTGTTGACGTTATCATGACATAAACAGTTGATGTGGCAAAATAGTAGACTGCCATGTGTCATCCATACAACAATATAGATGATGTCAACATGTTGTCGTGGAAACGTGATAGGATGCCACGTGTTAGGATGACATCATCATCCATACAAATGATGTCAGTGTTCATATATCCAACATGCTAGGATGACTTCTGTGTCCATATGGATGACATGAGCGTACATACAGGTAACATGCCACGGGTTATTTCAACATCACATTTAACAAGAGACTTCAACATCCCAATCAATAGGTGATGTCATCAATCTAGTCAACACTAAAGACCACTGATAGGTTGTCATGTGGCCCAATCAGGAGGTGCCATGTGGCACCTTCCAGAAGACCAAGGTGTCCTAGAGGAATCCACCAAATATGGCAGATTCCACCATATTTAGAGGATTGCACCAAATCTAGCGAAATACCTTTAAGTTTGACAGAATATGCCTTATTTCATTAGGCATGAAAATCAATGCAAAGGAGGTCCTTTGGCATGCATATCGGGGCGGTATGGAATGACAAAGCGCAGTCTTGGAATTTTCACTAGAGGGGGAGTTCTAAGAGCCTGCTCAAAATCATATGGAGTTTATACTCAAAAGTCTCATAATTTTGAGAGGAGTCTGAATTTGACCTATGTTTTTTAGTTGGAGTAGCTGATCAGAAGGGTGTTCCCAAGGATTTTTGGCTTGCATTTCTAGACACTACAGATTTGACCAATGCAACATTGGATATTTTTCCAAAGGGTGAGTCTTGAGGGCTTGTTCAAAAGTATATATACTTTATACTCAAAATCTGTAGAATTTTTAGAGGAGTCTAAATATGACGTATGTTTCTTCTTTGGAATATCTAAACAGAAAAGTGCCTCCAGATCCCATGATGTCGAGCCAAGCGTAGCTGAGTCTATACTCTAAACTCTCATAATTCCATGTGGAAGATATTAGTGATGTTTTTTTGTTTCATAGAGTTGCAGATCTAAAAGGTAGTTTTAGTATTTGATATGTAATCTCTTCTTTTGTATTCTTAAAGAATTCAAGATTAATGAAGAGAATTCTCACTATTGGGAGTGGACCTGGAGACGTAGCCAGGATGTCTGGTGAAGTCCATTAATAGGTTTTGGTGTGATATTTTTTGATAATAGTTCTCTCATAATCTCTTCTTTACATCTCACAAATTACTTATGAATATTGGATTAAGTAAGTAACTTCATAGTTTATTTAAGTGAAGCTAATCACATAACATTGCGAAGTGCACTATCATTTAAAAGATCTCGGAAAGTGAAAAATATTTTTTTATCAATGAAGGACTAACGGTTATATTGGTAACTTAATATTGTTAGATCAATATCCATATCTAATTCATATGTTGTTCTTAAAGTATGGTATTCAAACTCATAGGGAGAGTGGTTTTCTTATGATAGACTAACTCAAAAGGTGTAATCCCTGTGGTAGTATTCCATGTGATATTGTATGCCCATACAACTTCTATGAGTGTCTGTGACCATTTATTCTTTTTCATTCTCATTGTCTTAGTGAGGACATTTTACAATTCTCTGTTGGTGACTTTAGCCTATCCATTTTCTTGTTGATGGTAGGGTGTTTATTGTTGTGACAGATGTGGTGTTGCTGCATAATTTTTTCGATGAGATTGTATCCAAAATGAGCTCCTTATTCTGTGACTATCTCTCTAAGCTATAAAAATATTGAGAATATTATTTCTTTGAGGAATTAATCCACCCTTTTCTCTGTATCATCCTTAATAGCCTTCACTTAAACTCACTTGGTAAAATAATCAATACATGTTAGTACGTGATTCTTCTTCCGTGAGAGTGGATCAATTGGGCCTATGAAGTCCATCCTCCACTTTTCAAATGGTTCTAATGATATTCAAGGCTATTAGAGAATTTCAATTCTCTTTGTGGGCTTCCCAATCCTTTGGCATTCATCACATTGTAAGGTGTCTTGTTGAGCATCTATGTGTAATGTTGGATAATTGTATCTAGCTTGCAAGATCTTGTAGGTGGTTCCCTTAATTACATAGTGTCCTCCACGTAGTTCATCATGATAAGAATGGCATATATCATGTACTTCATCCTCTCTCATACATATTAATAGTACTTGGTCTGGGCCAAGTTTGAATAGATATTATTCCACCCAAGTATAGGTTGTTCTTTTCCTGACAATTTTGCATATTTTCCGATAGAAAAAATGTTGAGGAAACCTCCATGTTTTTAGATAGATGGTTATGTCAGCAAACTAGGGGGTTTTGTTGAAATTGAAAAGAGATGTTCATCTAGGAAATGATCATATATCATTCCTTCTTTAGTAGGAGTTGTTAACTTGGATAAGAAATATGAAACAACTTTGTTCTTTCTAGGTTTATCGAGAATGGTTAGATCACAGTGTTGAAATAACAAAATCCACTTGATTATTATACCATTGATGTTAGGATTATTCGTTATATATTTGATGGAAACATGATCAGTGTGTATAAAAACTCAATACCCTATAACACAATGTATAAACGTCTTCATAGCATCGACTACTGCTAAAAATTGCTTTTCAATAATGTTGTAGCAGGACATTTTGGGTAAGTTTTGGGAATTTCTCAGGCGAAAATCTTGTGACAAGTCAACAAAGGAGAAACACACATAGAATGAATTTAGTGTATATTCAGGAGCCAGTGCACAGAGGGTGGAATTTAGTTCATAATAGCTAGACCGTTTGGTCCATTTTGTAACCTGATCAATCCTAATATCAATTTATAAATATGTATCGGTTTTGGGTAGAAGGTAATGATGAGAGGATTAAATAGTTGGTGGACTCATAAATGAGAGTGAGATCGAATGAGTGAAGGGTATGAGTAGAGTTCGGGAGTATGATTGGAGAATGAGTTAAGTGTGCACTATATGTGAAAATGGCTAGGGCATTTTGGGGCAGAGTTGATGTATCTTATATGAGCACAATGTGCACTGGTTGTAAGGATTAAACATTAATGAATAATATAATAAGAGAGTCGTTGTGGACATAGCCCATTTTAGCGTTGTAACATCCCCGACTAACAACACCACTGTTGGGAAATGCTATTGCGGAATACCTTGTCTTCTACAAACTAGCTCTGATACCAATTTATAATGTCCCCAGCCAACAACACACCAGGCAACGCCACAAAAGAACATACTTATATACATAACATGTATATTTAATTAATTTAAATCAAATAACATAGAGTTACTGCTACGATACAAACTTAAGTGGAATTAACAGTAATTCATACATGCAACAGAATACATGATAACATTTCAAAAGTCACAGACATCCATAACATATATAATTAAGCATGGAAATGATACTTATCCTTTAACTGGAGTAAAACCGCCAACTACATGCACACCTTCCATGAAACTCCCAGCCTTAGATCACACTTCTCATCACTCTCATAAGTAGGTCACCCCCAAGCTGGGACTAAACTCCACCTGGCAAGGGATTCCTAGGCTAGGCAAGGTCAATAGGAAGTCACACAGTTTAAGAAGAAGGATTCTCTCCTAGGAGCCACTTACACCCACTGCTCATAGAATCTCATTCCCCACATACCTATCCCACCCTAGGAGTATAAACCTTCACTATTACATAGTCCATTGGCTTCTCCACCTCCCTTACCTTGGTCTTCAGAAACAGGCCGAACCAAAATTCTCAGAGCTCTGTAGAAGCTATGGGACTCCTTACAGGATAACTCACCTCCTCAACACACTTTCTCACCTGGAGAGAGTTTCTCACAAGCCTGAAAACCTACTTCTTCAATCCACAACCAACTCTCTCACCTGGAGAGAGAGTTTCTCATAGGCCCGACAACCTTCCTCTTCAACCACGGGCTTCACAAACTGCTTCTTGAACCACAGTAGCTAAATCAGGTAAGGAAATGGATGACTCAGTAATTTAGAGAGGTGCAAAATGGTCACAGTTCAACAATGGCGGAAATGGCTAGCTATGGGCTTGCTCAGTGCCTGAGTGAACACGTGAGGAGAGACAGGGCTATCTGGTTTTGCATCCCGAAGAGAGTGAGGGCGTGAGAGACAAAACTCTTTGCGTAAGCCTGTCTGTGCATGCGTGAGTGCCTGAGAGACTGAGCGAGTGTGTGAGAGTTCATGTGTGTCTGAGTGTGTGAACCCCCCCAACATCCAGAATTCTCCCACTTAGTACTGCATGTGCCTGATTCGACACATGTCTCTCATGAATCAAGTTCCTTTCCCTTTATAAGTCACATGTCCTTCCCCAGGAACTTAGGATAAAAACATATCCTTTCACAAAACTTTTGGAATAATAATAAATTATTATTCTCTTGGACTTAATATTTTAGGCTTATCCCCTCTTCAGCCCCATCTCCCTTACCCATCCTATTGGAGATTATTCCCCCATTCTCTTTTATCGTGGTCGATTACACTCAACGGTGTTTTTATATTAATCATGTGAATATTTACATGTACAAAACATACTCTTGGCCTTTAACACCTAGGATCTCCAGCCTATTAACACATAAGCCCACCAGCTTATAATTGATCCTCTCACCAGTCTAAAAAACATGTTTACAATTCATAACACCATTGGGGCTCGTCTTTGGGGTATTACAATCCCCTCCCCTTATTTTTTCAATGTCCTTAATGCAACTTATTTACACAACATCAGCAAGATTTACAAAATATTCAAAACGATGCAGGTATTCTTCCCGCATAACATTCTCATGCTCCCATGTCACATCCTTAGGACCGTACCAGGTCCACTAGACCTTTACAAGCCCTATGGATCGATTCCAGAGTTGTTTTATCTTCCGATCCAATATGCACACCTGATGCACTTGCAAGACGCCTTCTTACTCCACCTGAATCACATTCCAATCAATAACATGATTAGCATCAGGAAAACTCAAGGGAAATCAATAAGGCTGAAAATCCCAATTGATAACCTGAGGATAAAAAACCCTCGGTGAAAGGAAATCTCGCAATGAACCGATCCCAAGGCAACTGACCTAGACATGACTCATGCAGACATATTATATTATTAACCCACACAGGGGTGCATAAATTCCAATTACAAAAAGAAGTGTTGGGGCCAAACACTGCCCTGTAGAACCAAAGTCTTCAAAAAATTTGCATCTGATGACACATCTCTTCATGGCACATGGATTTGACCACCTGTGTTGGAGAGGCAGTCAACAGGTGTAAAGTGTATATTTCGGTGTACGTAGGCTGACTTTAATTAGGTCACATATACGATGAGGTATACGTTCCTGTGTGAACTATAAGTGGCGTATATCAAGCCCTACACGCGATTATATGTAAAGTAGGTCGCGTACAAGCACACAAAAAATAATTTTGAAGTGTTCTAACTCAAAATTTTATTTTTCTTTGATAAGATGGTTCTTGAATGGAGAGAGAGAGAGCACGAGGAGGTCGATGATGTTGTATATCGAGATCTGGGGGCCCAAATGGCCTTAAAGTGATGTGGTTTGTATAAGTT
>CBVK0100516020.1:0-12560 GCA_900067695.1 Picea abies
TATTAGAGAGAAGATTCCTCCCATCCCGAGGGGTCTTCAATAAAGAGAAAAAAATTTGATTGCAAATTTTTGAGACTCGATGAGAATAATTTCAGATGGAAAATTAGTGGGCATACCAATGGGATGAGGAGTTTACATATTGTTTGAGGGAGTATATGGCATTAGGAAAGGCATTTTGCATAATCATATCATTCAAAGAATTTTGCACCATAAAAGAAGAGAATGAAAGAAGAAGACCAGAATGGTATGAAGGGTTACAAAGGAGAGATGAAACTATGAAAAAGAAGAGGAAAGTAGATCCAAAGAAGTCATGGTAGTGAAGACATCATTGCATGTTAGTGGATTGATAGGGCCACACTGACTCTAGGAATGAGAATACCGAGGATGTATGTGATGAGGATAATAAGATAACAACGGTAAACACACCATCATAGGGCCATGGAATTAGCACAGGTGGTGGATAGGAGGATAACACATTAGATCATGAGGAGGAGATAACATCTTCGCTTGTGACGAGGTTCATGATGATTTGGGTGTGGATACATTGAAGGGCGATGGAGGATAGATACAAGGTGAGTCATATTTTGAGACGAGAATCACCTTATAGGATATGAAAATGGGTGATGAACATAGTAGTGTAGTAGATGTCAGTGAGAATGATGATGAAGGTTCCACTATTGGTTCTAGGAGCAATACTAGTGAATTGGTATCTCAACATGGTAGAGATGTTGGCTCGTATGAGTCACATTGTTTGGCAGGACATCTGAAGATCAGAGAAGATATGATCGTGGAAGTCATGAGGCACCTTGATGATACACATGAATTTGTGGCAATATATTGTTGGAGAGCCATAGTGACACATGATAGCTGAGGTGGAGAGATTTCCATTGAGGAATTTTAGACACTTAGGGAGAGAGTGACAATGATGAAGACAAACTACCAATATCTCCTTATGGATAGAGATTACCTTCTTGAGATTGGTGAGATGTACCATGGGGTGTTGGAGGAGAAGTATAATGAGGTGGGTTGACTCCCACGTGAGTTGGTGAGCACATAGGAAGTCTTAAAGAGCACACATATAGCCCTTTGAGAATCATATTCCATAGTAGAGCAGCTCCTTGAGGAGTGTAGTCAAGTATCCACTACATCCATCTCAGTAGAGAGTTAGTCATATGATTCATCTATGTCACTAGAGGATGATGGTGACATGGAGGGTTTGCAGGCATTTGCAGAGAGAAATGACCCATAGGATTTTTATTATGCACATGTTTTTCAAGAGCCGCTTCTTTTGGAGAGCCCTTTGAAGGCTCAATTCATAATCACTAATGATACAATTAAGAAAATAGCTTGTGAATCAGCCAACATGGAAGTATATGTGTCCAGGGATTGTGGGCATATGTATATGATATATGAGGACACATCCATTTGGGACCCAGGTTCAACTGACACTAGTATAGTGATTGATACAGTGGCACATACATGATACATAGTGATATGTAATGGTATGAAATGTTATACAGAGGGGTAAAATGGTACATAGTGAGAGAGAGTGGAGTTTAGAGGAGAGTCATACTCTCACTTGATGGAGCATGGTTGGTCCATAGGAGGACGATCTGCTCTTTTGCGGAAGTACATGGACTTTGGAGTTTCTAATCTCAATAACAATAGTGTTTATGATTACTGAGGGAGTACAGTTGATGATCAGTGTGTGGAGACACCTTTGTAGGCATACAATGGCATGGGAGTAGCATGGAACCTGGGTGACTATTCATATAGTCCCTTAGCGCATAGGGATGAGTTTCCTAGAGCAATACATTCCTTTTTATTGATCTTCAAGAGGAACATCACCAGGGTTTTTAGTGAGCAGGATGGTCATGAGACTATTATTGGGTATCCTTATGAGTTTTTGGTCATGCCCTTGGGATTTACCAATGAATCTACCACTTATCAGATTTTCCTACAACTGCAAAGGTTTATGTTTCTATTCTTTGATGCTCTCAGTATATACAATAGGATAGGGGAGGGTTCCATGAGAGAGTTGGATGAGACATGGGGCATTATAGACAAGAAAGGGAGTTTTTATTTAGGGCATGTGGTCAGTGCATAGGATGACAGGGATACATTGAGGATTGAAATGATCTACTACATAGGTGACACACATTTAGTACTTGAGGACACATTTGAGGATATGATCATGGGGGAGATACATGATACACCTTTGGTAGGACTTTCTGGGGAATTTTATGAGCATGAGGTAGCACATATGGTAGAGCTACTTTACATGAAAGTGTCTAGACTCCAGGTGTTGTTAGATTATATTATCAAAAGTAGGGGTGACAGGTTTCACTGTGTGGTTTGGAAAGAGCATGACATGTTAGCATGCATGGAGTTGATTCCTAGTATTTGGTGTCCATCAGTTGATTGCATATAGAGCTTAGATATGAGGCTCTCCTGGATTCTGATAGTTATCAGTGTAGCACAACAACAGTCAGCATGCCTTGGGAGTGGTAGACTTCCAATTTGGTGGTGGGATCCAGGCATTCCTTTGAGTGATAGATTGCTTCAAATGATAGTGATGATGATCAACAGAGATGTGACAATGATTGATATGCTTGATTTTTGAGATGACAGTAGAGGGGAAGTTGAGACTTACTCTATATGGAAGGTTAGACCCTCTTTTCCAATACCCGAGATCAATGTTGGTAGTGGGTTTGCAGAATTAGAATTCACTAAGACACCTATGAAGGGGATGATTTAGGATAATGGTTTTAGTCCCTTCACGAATTTCAACTTGGGGTTCCTAGAGAGGAGGATGCAAATTGGGCACATTGGTCCCATAGTGATGATCAGAGTGGTGTAGCGAAAACATGGTGGTTCCTTCCTAGGTTTATTCTGGGATCCTGAGATTGCATTGTTTGATAGTTTAGCTATTGTTAGACATGAGAGAGTTGGTTCTTATTTTCAGGAGTTTACTTATGGGATTTCAAGGGTTGATAGTTTGGAAACTGGTACAGATGGGAGAGTCAACCATTATTTCAGGAGCTTATATATATGGAGCATTGGATTGGTATCTTAGGTAGGATATTATATGAGGGGTGGACCAAGTATTTACGGTATCTATTTTCTCTATTGATAGATTTTCATCACAAGGCCTCTTATGTGAGTACATTGCAAGACAATATTATGGGAAATAGGTTCTCTATGTCTTTTAGATTGGTTTGGGACCCAGGGATCACTCTCAATTTCAGTTTGGTTCAACTTGTTGATCATATGGTTGAGGTGGCATTGATTGAGGACAAGCAATATCTGGTAAGGGAGGATTGTAATGTTTCCATTTTCAGATTCCCTTATTATGTTGTTAGAGTTACTTCAAGAGGTTTGAGTCATCCAGGTTAGAGGGGTGAGACTAGGTCATCAGTGAGCCCAAGAGGTTTGAAGGAGTTTTATGGGGCCCAACTCAGTTTATTTATGATTATTCATCATTAGAATCATTTATGCACATCTTGTTCTTGGTTCTGTGGCATTCCGACGATTTTCATAATTTTGGGTTATTATTAAGCATATTTTAATTAATTACACTTAAGGTACTATTTGGAGCTTGTTTCTTGGAGAAATACCTTAGTGTAATATCTCGTTGGAACCGGGGCAAAAATATTTACAAGATAGGATGATGAAAAGTGACTTTCAGTGGTCGGAGAAGTCGTAAAGGTGAATTAATCACTTTTAGAAGTAAAAAGGTTCACTAAATTAATAAAGTGATTTTATGAGAAAAAATTAAATATGAATTAAAAGTCACTTGAAAGGAAAAAGGTGAAAATGGGTATACAAGAGAGATAGGGGATCATATTCTCTCATTATGTTGATGATCATTTTCACTTGTATATTTGAGCTTTGGAAGCTTGAAAGTTTTGAGGGTTTTGAGTGAACAAACCTTAGATATTAACAAGGAGGTGAAATATTCATTTGTTCATGATCCAAGATTGGCCAAGGTGGTGAAATATTCCACCCTCACCATTTTGTTTCAGTTTCAGATCCATTTCTTGCATTGCTGGTAAAGGAGGGTGGAATTGTTGAAGGATTTTGCAGAGAGGGTGAACTATTTCACCAAGAAGGGTTCGATTGGGATATTTTGAGTGAGATACTAAGGAGATATGAGTGGAATTATGTTCTTGTAGTAGGGTGCACTAGGGGCTTTAGATCTAATAATCAGGAGTCAGTTTTGTCATCTACAACTGGTGAATATTCTCACATGAGTTATACATCCTTATATCTATAGGTTTATAACCATTTCTCATAGTTTGGAGGACATATTGAGAGAAGCCCAATTTCTGAAGGAGTTCCTAGCCAGAAAGGGGCACAACTCAACCAAGAAGTTCATGCAGTGAGAAGAAGGGAAAGCGATTGATCTTTATTTATTTACATGTAGCTACTGGAGGATCATGAGATTTTCTATCTCTCCCTTTATTGTATCTTGGAGAAACCTATATCCATATCTTCTATTCTCTTATATATTTCTAGATCTGCTCTTCTATTGTACTAAGTTCAATCATTAATAAATAATTCAGATTTGAGTTGTTATGGCCATTTCCTTGTGTTATTCTCTTTGGATCTTGTTGATTCTTCATATAAATCATTTTTTTGCTACAAAAACCATAAGAATAAACCCCAACGCAACTCAAGAAGACCAAAAATACAACCGTTTGACAAAATACCACAACAATAAAATACAAAATTTCAAGGGTTTTCAAGCAAATCCACTTGCGAACATTACAAAACTGCAATGAAAAATAAGGGTGGCATCCAAAATATGGAAATCATGATAAATTTCAAAAGTTTTAAGTTACTATCTACTCAAATCTTGAATACCTCAAGAAAATAACCACAGGAAAAGAGGATCTTGAAGACCTCAAAATAATAATGACATGTACAATAGGAAAGTATTTTGAAGATCTCAAAACAAACATGACATGCAAGGAATATTTAAAGATGAAGGATGAGATGATAACAAATATATCAAGTTTCCTTGTCACAAATGCTCCTCGTCAAGAAGAGGATCAAGAGAACAAAAGGATCAAGTCCCAACCATGTCAATAGAACACATCAACAAATCACATGAGAACATGAATATTGATTACTAGTCACGTGAGTATTTATCACACCAAAATCCATGAAATCGTGACTTTATCTCTAGATGAAAGACCTACTTCATTCCCATAATAAATATGTGGAAGTTTGATGATCATAATGATCCCATGATGTAAATATTCCATTTGAAGCAATTTTTTTATTTACACCAAGCATCGACTCTAATGAAGGTAATGATTGCAAAGTTATATTTAGAACATGATAAATTTGTGTGGTACCTATTGGAGCCGCCTTTGTTTTTTCTAGCCCGTCTCAAATTTCATGTCTTAATCTAGACACTGTACTTCTAAGCCTTAAGTACAGACTCTGGAACAACAGTACCAATGGATTTGTGACCAAAAAAATGACTTTATTGTCTCTAGATCCATATTTAATAAATAATTGTTATCACATTATGGATATAGTTTGAACAATTCCTTATTTATTCAATTGACAAAACTTAGAAAAACAAGTTTAGTTATAAAGTTAATTCAACATTTTCAAAATTCATCTCTTAGAGTGAAGGATACTCCAGAGGATAAATTGGTGGATCTATTTATGGGTGCATTAAAGGAATGCATTCTTCAAGAGGTATGACCTTTTTAGCCTAAATCCATGGGAAAGGATTTCAAGGTAGAAAAGAGAGATTAAAGGTAAAAATATGGCTACTAGAATGGTTTCCACTAACACCTACAACTATCACACGTCTCCCTCTCCCAACCTCAAGAAACCTACCAAGTTGATGCCTCACCAAATGGATGAAAGAATAATAAAGGGTCTACTTTTCAATTTTGATAGTAAGTATAGTAAGAGACATAAGTGTGATGAAAACAATTATTTGATACGAATTTTGATGAGGAAGAAGAATAAGAGATAGAATATTCTCAAGATCCCTAATGAATGGAGACTATACCCGCCATATTTTTCATGTTTTAGATGACATTATCACTCCATTGACTCTCAAGGGATATGGCTATATCAAGAAGAAAAATTTAACTATGTTGATTGATTAATGAAGCTTTTCAACTAATTTATACATCCACCACCCAAGTTTTAGGTAATGATTGTAGATGGAGGTAGTATAAATTGTGCAGTTAAGTGTCATAATATTAATCCTACTATGGAGAATTATTTATTGGACACCTCAATGATCATAATCCAAATGGGTGATGCTAATGTGGTCTTAGGGGTTCAATGGATCGAATAATTGAGCGAAGTGGCTATGAATTTTTAGGAACTTTTTATGAGATGTTTTTCAAAAATGAAAGGAAATATAACTAAGAGGTATTCAAGGGAGACCATTTAAAGTGAATAGTTCCATCAACATGACACAACTACAAAAAAATGGAAACTTAAGAGTAATTGCACAATTATTCTCAATATATTTTTAGTCATTTGATCCCTCTTTGCCCTTGGATCTCCAAAGAGTTATTAACAATCACTCTAAGATATTTGTTGATATATTTGAAAGATCTTCCACTTATCAGAGATCATGATCATGATATTGATCTCATTCTAGTGAGCCTCCCTCCTAAAATATGGCCTTATAGACATCCCTATGTTCAAGAAATCTAAAGTATTCTCCAAGACATGTTAAAGGCTAGCATCTTCATACAAATTCAAAGAGATTTATCTTATTCAATGGTGATAATTGACAAAAGGACGCTTCATGGTGTTTATATCTATGTTATCAAGAAGTTAACAAGATCATCGATAACGATAAGCTTCATGTTCCTTACATTGATGAATTGTTAGATAAATTGCATGGAGCAATGTTCTTTACTAATTTGGATATTTGGTCAAGATATCATCAAATTTGAATAAGAGAAATATGTAAATTACCAAAAACACTTTTAGAACTTATGAAGGCCATTATGAGTTTTTGGTGATCCCTTTTGTCCTTGTTAATGCACCTTCTAAATTTCAAAGTTTGATGAATTCTGTTTTCAGGCCCCTCCAATGAAATTTGTGCTAGCATATTTTGATGATATATACTAATTTACAACAAATCTTGGAAATAGCATGTACAACATGTTGATGCCATATTGCAACTATTGGAGAGACAACGACTATATGCGAAGAATTCAAAGGGTGTCTTTGGAGTTCAAGAAGTGGAATATCTGTGACATTTTTTTTTATCTCATGAGGGAATCAAGGTGGACCCTAAAAAAATTAAAGCTATGGTAGAATGGCCTATTCCAAAAACTATGAAGAACATTATGGATTCCTAGGATTGAAGAGATATTATTGCAAGTTTGTCAAAAACTATGGTGGAATAAAAAAAACTCTAGCACCATTATTGAAAAAGGATTCCTTTTCTTGGACTCCAAAAGAAACCCAAACTTTTGAGAAACTTATGGAGGCCATGTGTAGAACTCTTGTCTTGGTCATGCTTGACTTCACCAAAACCTTTATTGTGGAGTGTTATGCTTTAGGGAATGGAAATTGGTGAAAAATTTATATAAAATGGAAGGCTAGTTGCTTTGAAATTCGTGAAAGTAAAGGAAAATAATTACTCAAACTTGTGCAAATTTAATGTACAAATGACGGCTCGTTTCTTTGAAATTTGTGTAATTAAAGGAAAAAGCTTACACAAACCCAGTCCTCGGAAGGAAATGTTTCCAATACTGCATGGAGTTAAGCAATGGAACCCTTACTTAATAGGAAGACACTTCAAGGTAAAAATGCATATGTTATTTCATCCATAACACATTTTCCTATTTGGTCCATAACACATTTGTTATCTAGATTCTTTAGAGTTTCAATATTTTCTCTATTCCATAGCGTTGGTTCTTGGGATCAACATATAGTGTTAATCTTGATTTGTCTTAAAATGTTCTCGTAAAGGAGACATGGGAATTCTACAAAGATAATCTCATTTTTGTTTGAGAATGCATGTAGCAAATGCAATTTATTTCTCTTTGAACTAGTATTTAATATCCATCTTTGATCACTTCCATGATAGAGTTTTCTCTTTCTAAAAAAAATGTTCTTTCCTACTAATGGAAGTAATTGTTGGCATAATTTAAACCCTACGTTTAAGTGTGAGCAAAAAAAAACAGACCTCACACTATTGCCACTTACAATGCCCTTTAAAAAGGTAAGGTCTCATGAGAGATATAGTTGATAATAATATAAACATATTTATATAATATAAAGATAGAATGCAACATCAACCATAGATAACATCCATATATGCATAAAAAATAAAAATAGATAAGCATTTACACCATGAAGTATGATTTTTTAACCCAAATCATTCCATAAGAACTCATAAGATCTAGTATATTGCATACAAATTCTTCTTATGACTCTTACAAGACCCTCATAAGTCAATTTTCTCCCACCCATACTCTTGATCTCAAGAATCATAAAAAAAAAAAATAGATAAGCATTTACACCATGAAGTATGATTTTTTAACCCAAATAATTCCATGAGAACCCATAAAATTTAACATATTGCATATAAATTCTTCTTATCACTCCTACAAAACCCTCAAAGGTCAAATTTATCCAACCCATACTCTTGATCTCAAGTATCATAAGCTTCAACCTTATGTCTCCAAAACATATCTATGTCTCCAAAACATATATATTTATACATAATGAAGGAAGTTACTTTTCATTTAGGTAGTTACAAATAAGTCTCAAGTAGGGCATGGGATCAAGCATAAATAGTTTTACTACACACTAGACAAACTTGGATGATCTTGATGCAAGGTTCAACGAGATATACAAAATGAAAAATAGGGTGTCGACACTTACAATGCCCATGTTGCATGCACTCACAACTCAAGAACAAAAAGAATTGTCACGAGTCACACATGCATATTGTTAGGACTTACAAGTAACATGAGCCTATTTACAAATGATAAAAAATAGTTATGTCTTCATCTCTATGCTCTCCTAATCTAAAAACTCTTGGCCCTAATATGGAATTTTGAAAATAGAGCAAAGATACGTGAATGGAATAGGTTGGTAATCAACTAACATGCAAAACTCAATCAACATAAAATGAAACATTTATTCAAAGAAGGAAACATGGATATCAAACCCACACAAAGTCTACCATTTTGTTAGGTATCATTGAATTATTAGGAAAATTATCTATTTTGTTAGGCATTATTGAATGGGCCTTGTGTAAATATTTGATTTTTTGATATTTTTATGGGTCAAACAGATTTTGGTGAAACTGCCATTTTTTTATTGTTTAAATTTCATTTTTGAATGGATAAATAGATTCAGCACCTTGAAAAACCCTTATTTAAATTTCATTTCAATAAAAAATTATGAGAAAATATACCCATAAAAACTTCAACAAGTGAATATTTAGACATTGAATGTTATGTGATGGTGAATATATATTGTCAAGGATTTTAAATAAGTTAATGCAAATGGGTTTAGTCTCATTATGAATGGGAACATTGTCCACCTTGTTAAGCAGTTGTGAACGATTAACATTATCCAATTGTGAAGGTGCATAACATTGAATACTGTGTGAGTGTGGATATGCACTACCATAGAAGATTTTTGAATTGTTTCAAATTTGTTGGTGAATTCAATGCTTCAGTTTAATTTATAGTTTAAATGTTCAATTTTTTGGTGTTGTTAGGGGTATATTTTCTGATCAATTTTGACTGAAATCTCCCTAAAAATTGTTAGAATTCTAGGTTTGAGTGATTGAATCTCTATAATTTGAGTGTTCCAATAGTTTTTCAGGGTATTGAATTTATTTATACATTCAAAAATGCAATTTAAATAATAATAAATTAACAAATTCAAGATCTAATTTACAAGATTAAAAAATTAAAAAATTCAAATGTTTACACATACACTTCATTCACCATATTTTTCATTTCCACTATGAAAAGGAATTTGTGATTCTTCTCTCTCAACACTATGAAAAGGAATTTCTGGTTCTTCTCTCTCAATACCGTTGATTTATACATTGTCTATCAGGCTAACCAGCCAATTTCACTACTCGAACTAGTGCTGGATTAGATGCTGTTGGTGCTACTGCTAGGTAAACTACTGATATTGTTACTGGTTTTGTAGGATCTGCGGTCAAGCATCAGTAGACCCAATTGTTTATGTTAATCCGGCAGATGACCCTAAACCAATTGCCATTTCAGTTTCTGATCCAGTTGTTTACCCATAATAAGCAAAGACAGACGCATCTATAAGCAAGCACGGGTGCACCAGTTTATAAACAGGCCAAGTAAGCAGAAGCACCAAGAGCAGTGGTATATTCTGGTGATTGTGATGTTGATTAGGAGTTTGATCCTGTTGGTTAAGCAAGCAGCATCAGAAGTGAAAGAGCCAGTACTTGTAGTTTACCCACATATTGTCCGATCAGTGTGAACGAGTAGAATGTGTGACCAATGGTGGTTGGCGTCGCGAGGTGAATGATGTTATACTTTAAAACTTCTTTTGTACGAGTCAAGTGAAAAACATTCATTTGTTTTTCTCAAATTTTTCCATGCCATTTTTTTCTTAGATTTTTCCATGCACGAGTCGTCCAACGTACCCAAGAGTCGTCCAACGTACCCAAAGAATAGAAAGATCCACCAAACAAATCGAATCAACGTACCACACGAAGAAAAAGATGCGACAATCACATCTCATGACCCGAACGACACGGAAGCCTAGTAGCGACAATTCTATCTTCTATTACGGCCGTGACTAGGGTTTCAATCAACCACCGAATCCTATCTTCTATCAGGGCCGTGACTAGGGTTTGAATCAACAACCGAACCGATCATTTTCCAAAATATATTGAACAAGATTTTTGCCTCTATTTTCACACTGATAAGTAAATAATGGAGTTCCGTGGAGTTCCAGGAATGCACATATAAATAAATCATAAAATACACGTTAGTGGAAGCTTCGCAGATTATGGGAGGGCCGAAAAGACCGTTTGAAATCCAAGTAAGCCGAGATGAACAGGAGTCCCGACGTATGAAACAAGGCAAGGCATTCACTATAAAACGTCCGCGGGCCGGCTTCTTCAAACACAAAAAAGGAGGTGGGTTTTGTGGGTGTTACTGTAATTAATAGAACACCATGATGAAGATGGAGTTTACAGCGATTGGCTCCTCGCTCATTTTGTCACTAGCAATCACGTTTATGTGTGGAGTAGCTGAGATTGCTCCTGGACTCAACTGTCGAAGTAGCGACAAAATTCTGAATAGAAAAGTGGGAAAGCGGAGCCATAGCGTTAGCTTTCCGCTTATCCATATTTATTCAGAGTGTTCACCGTTTCGTCCTCCTAACAGGACCTGGGAAAGCTTGATGTCTGAAAAAATTCGAGGCGATGCCAATCGTCTCCGCTTTCTGAAGCGGACTTCTCGTTCGTCCAAACAGGACGCCAACGCCAACGTCCCCGTTAGGTCGGGATCCGGAGAGTACATAATACAAGTCGATTTCGGCACGCCCAAGCAAAGCATGTATACACTCATAGACACCGGTAGCGATGTTGCTTGGATTCCATGCAAACAGTGCCAAGGTTGCCACTCGACCGCTCCAATTTTCGACCCCGCAAAGTCTTCGTCGTATAAACCCTTCGCCTGCGATTCACAGCCATGTCAGGAAATTTCTGGTAATTGCGGGGGAAATTCGAAATGTCAATTCGAAGTTTTGTATGGAGATGGCACTCAGGTGGACGGTACGCTTGCTTCGGATGCGATTACCCTTGGCTCTCAGTATCTTCCTAATTTCTCATTCGGTTGTGCGGAGTCCCTAAGCGAAGATACATATTCGTCACCGGGACTGATGGGATTAGGGGGCGGATCGCTTTCTTTGTTGACTCAGGCGCCAACCGCCGAATTATTTGGCGGAACGTTTTCTTACTGTCTTCCCAGCTCGTCTACATCTTCGGGATCCCTTGTGCTTGGGAAGGAAGCTGCCGTTTCCAGTTCCAGTTTGAAATTCACCACATTGATAAAAGATCCTTCAATCCCGACATTCTATTTCGTGACCTTGAAGGCAATCAGCGTGGGGAACACGAGGATCTCAGTCCCTGCAACGAATATTGCGAGCGGGGGAGGAACGATCATCGACTCGGGAACAACAATCACCTATCTCGTTCCTTCTGCTTATAAGGATCTTAGAGACGCTTTTCGGCAGCAGCTCTCCAGCTTGCAGCCGACACCCGTTGAAGATATGGAAACTTGTTACGACTTATCTTCTTCTTCAGTCGATGTTCCCACCATAACGCTGCACTTGGATCGTAATGTCGACCTGGTTTTGCCAAAGGAAAATATTCTAATCACCCAAGAATCGGGGCTCGCTTGCTTGGCCTTCTCGAGTACTGATTCTCGTTCCATCATAGGAAATGTTCAACAGCAGAATTGGCGTATCGTTTTTGATGTTCCCAATTCTCAAGTCGGATTTGCTCAGGAACAATGTGCTGCGCCTGCTTGATTATACGTCTATTT
>CBVK0100516031.1:2217-18463 GCA_900067695.1 Picea abies
AATTTCTCCATTAAATTTATGATTTAAATAATTTATTTTGTATTCAATTTTAATTATAGTACACTCATCATTTTACTTTATTAATTACCTTCTAAAATCTCTTAAACCACTTTGACTACTTTGACCTTTTGGAGCTCCTAGATGACTCATGAGGGTTCTCCAACTTCACATGGCCATAACTCTATAACCGTGAGGAGTTATGTGGCATTCCACATACCATTGGAAATGGCATGACATGTACTATCCATATAGAATAGTATTTCCTAAAAATATATCAAAACTCATACCATTATCCATAAAACAAACTTGGGTCCATTACCCAAACCTAGGTTCTCCAACTTCTCGTGGCCATAACTCTGTAACCGTGAGGAGTTATGTGACGTTCCAAATACCAATGGAAATGGAATGACATGTAATATCCATATAGAATAGTAATACATTAAAATATATTAAAACTCATACCATTATACATGAAAAAACCTTTGTTCCATTACCCAAACCTTTGTGCTACCGGAATTCGCTACCGGACTTTATCCAAGGGTTGACATCAATCACTAAGGGTTGACATCAATATACAATATAAATCTCCAATGGTTGAAATCAATGACAACCAAATATCCATAACAAATTTCCATCAACCTAAGTCAACTGTCTGACAGAATAAAGTGTCATCAAGATATTCAAAAGGATTACAACTCACCATGTTCTCTTCTTGATGTGCAAGAGGAACAAAGGCCTCAATGTATTAATTAAATGGAAGGGAAGATATGAGCACTTAATATTTATCAAATGTATCTTCCAGATCTTCATCGAGATATTCTTGGTGGATTTATTCACATATCTGTCCTTCAAGCAAGTTTTCGTCATCTTCAATAGAATCAAAGAATTAGCCATTGTGATCTTGATCTCTAACAAGTTTGTGAACTTCTTCAGGAATCAAGAATGATCGATCCTGAGCTGGGAAACCTTCATGGTATTCATACCTTTATATCATAGCGTTACACATTGAATTTACTCTGAAATAGGTAATGGTAACCTACCATGCCATGTTGAGGGTAGGCTTCCCCTTATAATTGTGAAGGATAGCATTGTACTTGTTCTTTCTTTGCACATAAAACTTGACTAGGAAGTCCTTATCATGCCAGTGTTCAAGTAACTATTCACATAACTCATTGTCTTCATGTATTTTTTCCTTGAGGCACTCGAAACTTTCCTCATTACTATCATCCTCTTTTTTCTAGAACTGTTGTCTCATTGGAATTTAGATGGAGGGTCTCCTTCAAACGTACAATAATACCATAGGGAAGATTTGCACATAGAAAGGAATCCTTGAGATCTGGAATAGTATCCTCAAAACTCTAAGTTCTAGGGCCCCAATGCTTAAGAAATTATTGGACAAGGGTTTTTCGAGCAGATATATTTATGGGACTGTAAGAATGTATGAGCCAGTCTCTCTACTTTTCTTCAAGTGACAAGAGAAACAACCTTATTATTACATCCTCTTGATCAAAATATAAGTCTAAGATAATTTGGGTGAACATGACAATGTGTGCAATGGACAAGGAAGGATCATCATCAAAATTTGGGATGTATTCAAGCCAATCCATCAGGAACTTGTTTGGATACCAATAAACATCCTCGATATCCAGGGCCTTGTATGCCTCATGGATGTCCCACAGAAACACACTTCCATAACTTAGGAAAATAACTCAATGGAGTCACCAGATGAGCTCAAGGATCATCAAAGGATGGAAAAGGGGAAACAATAAAAGGTGGGTTCAAGGAAGGTGGACTCGCTAGATGAGCTTTAAGAATAGCTCATCAAAAACATGAAAAGGGAATGTCCTTTGGGTTGAGTCGGCAGTAAAGCTAGGGAAGAGGCTTTGGGATAACTTTCCAAAGTGTCCTTAGGGTTAGGAAGAGGATTCAAAATCCTCCCCGACAACAGTGCCAAAATTTTATCGCACATGTTGTAGGTTGGGAAAAGATTGACCCAACCACAAAAATGGCAACAACTAAGAGAGAACCTACCTTCTATCACCTTGGACAGTTGTTCCTGGCACTTTAGAGGTGAGGTAGTCACCTCAAGGGGGGAATACTGGTGACCCTTAGGGGGGATTGAGATGGAAAGTGAGAAGTATGAAATAATTGCAGTATAATTTAAGTTGTTAGATGGAAAATGGAACTTGATGATGAGTATTGAGGGTTGTTTGAGGTTTTCAAAGCCTTGAGTCACCTACAAGAGATAGTACATTCTCGAGACACAAGGAAAACCAATTATATAATGAAATATATCAAGTGGACAAGCAAGTTAATCTTGTTGTCCCTAATAGAAATAATTAGCAACAATATATATCACCAAGTAATTATTAAATGGGGCTACTAGATAAGATGTCAAAAGTGAAGATAAATATGAGAAATAAACTAGCAAAGAACTAGCACCACTAAAACTTATGATAGTGTGATTGTAAAATAGAAAATATGTAGCAAAGGCTAACAACCTTAATGGTTGTAACAAAACAAGATAAATATAATGAAGTTTAACCCACAAAAGTTACTCCTAATTAGCCTAAAACATGTGCTAGGGTTAGTCATTTGTTATGGAGAACTTATAGCTAAATCCTAGGGTTGGTTTAGAGGTTTCCTAGGGTTATAAGGTTAGATTTTCTGCATCCCTAATGGTTGTAGGTTAGTTTTGTAAAAATAGAAATTTTTAATGATAGAAAGGGGATGACTCAATAAGGAAAGATAGCCTAAGGCTCAAAGAATAGAATCCAAGTGAGAGAACTTCAAGACCTTGAATTTTCACATTTATCAATGAAATATTTTGTTTCTCTAATACAACAAATAGTGCCTTTTATTAATGGGTTAATTGGGTCACAAGATATAAATTTAGGAGTACTACCTCCTTGGGGATATAAATCCTCTTATTCCCTGAGGCAAGTATCCTAGCTAGGGTTTAGGCTAAGGGGTGTATTCTCTTATACTTCCTTAAGAAACCATTTCAAAAAATACTTATATGATAGATTATGGTGGAGCTAGGTAGGGTTGTATGCCCTTATAATCCCTACTTAACCTTAACAAATAAACTTGAACTTTGAACCAATAAAACAAAAACAAGTGTATCCTTTACCAAATTCAAGTTGCAACAAGATAAATTCCAAGAAAAAACACCATAAAGAGATATAAATGACCTCCATAAGCTAGCGCATCATCATCATGTAGAAAATAACCAAACAAAACACCATACCATAGCACAAGAGGGCAAAAATGTTGAAGGTAGAAAAAATTTGAGTCCTTGGCCTCTCACAATGGGAGAGATATGTTATGAAAATGACTTGATTTTGATCTCTATTTATACAAAAGGTCATAGACATAGTTTGTCCACATAAACTAGGTTAAACTACAATATAAGGGGTCAACAACCCTAATCTTTCCCCTTTTACAAAATAATATTAAACAATTGATCTTAAAATTTACTTTTAAAGAAACCATAAAGTAAGAAGACATCTCCCCTTTAGGGGTCATTTTTAAGATTTTCCAAGTCATTGGAGAAGAATGTGGAAGTTTTGGGGGCTCCTTGAGCCTTCTCTTCATGCGCCAAGCCTTATCCATTCCTAATTTGGTCAAAATAAGCTAAGTGTCAATGTGTAGCTCCATCACCACCAAACCCTATCCACTTCATGACATGAACCCTCAAGGAGGTGATGTTTTTCCTCTCCTAGGAAATTCGTTTGGGAGGTAGAAGCTAGGTTAGGCCCGTCATGATGTCTTCTAGGCCTCCAAAGGAATGTCACTATCATCCAGCATGCCGGCCCTAGGAATCCATCTTGTGGTATTCTTTCCCCATAGAAGCCCAAGCTAGGCGTATTCTCCCAAAACTGGCCACCAAGCAAGGTCTTGAAAAACAAAAGGGTACTCCCTACAAGGATCTCAAGTCAAAGATATCATGACAAGTGTAAACCACATCTAATAAACAAGGCACCTAATCATGTGCATCAAAACTACCTCATCAAATTAAATAAATGCTCAAAAACCCTATACAATTGACCAAGTTTTAGTATGGGAGGGATGTCATAGGAGTCCTATTGGGTATACCAAAGCCCTCAAGTAGGGGATGCTCCCAAGGATGTCCTTTTAAGGTTATGTAGTGGATGATGAGGCGGAAGGTTAAGGTTATGTAGTGGATGATGAGGCGGAAGGGGTTTAGTCTTCATAGGTCAATGACTTTCATGACATGCAAGGGCTCGTATTATCTCATTTATGGGTGCCTTTATAGAGGGTGTGTGGCACCTTCATTTGTGATGCACTTTTTCCAAGACCATATTCTTTCCATTATTTATTTCTTTCATGTTTCACGGAACGAGTTGAAGGCCACTGTTCTAGCGTGGTGTCCAGATAATGATAGTGTAATTCACAAATACCTCACAGAAATTTGAAGGTTGGCTCGTGATGAGACCCCCTTTCTCTCATTTGTGTAACTGAGAGCCACTAACCTTGTTTGGTTACTGGATGATGGTAATTTCATACCACTAAATACCCATGATCATGATAGGTCGTCTTGTTATGAGAACTCCCTTCCTCCAACTAACCCCCTAAGAATTTACTATCATTTATTTCCTGTGGTTCCCCCATTTCTTATAGAGAAGTGTTTCATTTCTTTCTCAGGGATCCCTAGGTGAAGCATCTGAAAGGTCTATATCTAGGATTTTATCTTTTTATCCAACATCAATCCCTCTGGGCCTTTAGCCCCTTCTTCCCATGAAATGAGGTACTTTCCCTTCTTGGGTCACTAGAGTCAATGGGCCTAGAAGAAGGCACTATGATGGGAATGTAATGGGAGGAAAGTACTATGTATGGTCGAGAATGGTACGATAACCCCTCAAGGGACCCCTAGTTGCAAACCTTCCCCAAAGGTTGGCCACTTACTAGGAAATCAATGACACTCACCAAGGTGAAACAGGGTCAAAATCATAATGTCCAAGAAGGTGTTCTATAATCAAAAGAAACTCAAATACAACATGTTTAAATGCCTTAAATATTAGGGTGATTACCTACCACAATACCTGAATTTGTACTGCATGGAGAAATACCCATATTCCTTCCAGAAGCTAGTTGGTGTGGTGGATGCTCTGACAAATGGATCAGAATGTGGTGATAGAGTGGGATTTCGTATGTGCAAGTGCACACTGCTGGTCATGCGATCTCTTGACACTCCATATCTGCAACTTGAGGGCCTATAGACATCATCTCCTTATTTATCCCACAAAATGGGGACAACAGGGCTCCAAGGTCAACATAGATACCAAAATGTCGACCGAATAAACACATAGATTTTGATACAAAATCGGGAGATTATCCTCTAATAATCCCAAGCATGCGTGTCATGATAACACACTACAACTTGCGCCAATTTCCTAAGAAGTTGGAGGAAATGGTGGGATACTCCTATTGTATGGCGTTTTATATGCGATGGAATCTTGTCCTTTTGCATAAGGGGCACTCCCATAGTTAGCCCCTCTAGGTTTCTCTGCACCTCCAATATATCCTTGGCATCGTCCCCTCTCTCTTCATATGATCAGCCATCCTCACTACTTTGACACCAAGCTTGGGCCCATCCTATTGGGCACTTCAGTTCCACATCTATGCTAGAACAAATCCCCCTGTTAGCTATGCTACACCACCAAAAAAAATATATTCTGAAAAAACAAAAACATTCAAAAATTGGAAAATTTCAACAACATTTATCACAACTCTTACCAAGTATCCCCCACTGCTCTCAGGGAAATTCATTTCCCTCGTAAGAAAAATCCTCAATCGTGACAATCTACTCTTGCCACCATCGATCCCATTTCATTCCATATCGGTTTTCTACCCTTCCACAAATGACCTACACCATGTGGTCTCTCCACCACAGCATCTTCGGTTCCCTTGACCTGGTCTTAGAAATGACCACTTGCGACATCATAGCTACGATCCACTCTAAAAAGAATGTGAACATCATGCTCCCATATCCAAATTATTTCAATTTCCCTGTTCTACATTGAGTCAATTGGTCCTTCAGGTTGACCAATAACCCTCGAAACCAGTTGAACGTTGTTATATCTAAACATGTGAGGGCATACTCAATGTTCCCTTTCACTTCTAGATGTGGCACTATGGACCCTGTCACCCAAGTAATCATGAAAATGATGTTCTTGAGTGGAAGATCCACCACATATTGAATATGGAGCTTGTTAATAGTCCTTCAAACTCTTGGGAGGCATTGTTCCTCAATGTAATCCATGATAGACCTTTATGATATGGAAATCCCTCCTGATAATACCATCGATGCCCTTGGACATGACAGCGTTGTGTGAAATTAATTGTCCTCTATCTCTACGGTGAGCTGATTCTAATTCATGTTCGAACATTGTTGATCTAGTTGCAAGAAATTGACCAACATGTTTAGTAGGATCGATTGCAACTAGATATTCTGATAGTGAAATAATTTTAAGAGTCCACAGTCTCCCAGAGATTTCAAACCCTGTTGGTCACAAAGAAGAGAAAATAATGGATGGCACTTGAACAACTAAGGATAGGTTTCACATGTGCAAATTCAAATAATGGAGAAAGGATTCTGAAAAATTAAGATATAAAACTTGATAAAACCTTTATTACATAAAAAGTGAACTTTTACAAATATTGTTTAATACTAAAACAACAATACACAAATCATAGACATGTATATAAAATATCTCAATTGTAATGCCAAATCAAAATGTGCAATAAATATGTTGTATATAGTTAAACACATATTTTTAACTTAATATTTATATTATCATTTTCTATAAATTATGAATATGTTGAACATAGTTAAACATATATTTTAAACTTAATATTTATATTATCATTTTCTATAAATGATGATATCATTGCATTTTTTTACACACCTTGTCTTAATATTATGACATTATTTTATTTTTTGACATACTTGTTTATATATTTAAAGGAAAAACACTAATAGTACATTAGTTATGATATCGGTATTTATAAATTGAAATTTTGTAGACATTCTCAACAATGATCATTTATGTATTTTTTGGAATTGTTTTTTTTTTTTTTTTTTTTTAATAAAAGTGGATCCTTATATGTTGAAATCTTACAAAAAGATCTACATCTTGTCTATTTACAAATATGTTTTCAGTCTATGTACTTAAAAAATGCTTGCGACTAATCGACTTACAAAATTGCTTAAGAGCAATGAGATCGGTTCGGCAGTTCAGATCATCTTCGCGACTTCACGACTTTGCAACTTGGCCAGATCAACGATTCAGATCTCCTCGAGCACCAACGGTCCAGATCGGCTTTCTCCTTTCGCGACCTCGCGACTTGGGCTGACAGTTTCCTCCAAGCTTCGAAATCTCAATTGGTGAGTTTCCAAAATTTTTGCAATTTCGCGTGTCGCGATTTTGTGTGTCGCAACTTCGCAACTTGGGGAGGCAACTCCCTCCATGCTCCAAACTCCCAAAACCCAAGTTCCCGAAATTTTCTCTCGTTAGATCAATGGGACTAGATCGACAGTTAAGATTTCCTCTAGCACCAACGGTCCAGATCCACTCTCACATATCACGATGTCACATTTTGCAACTTCGCAACTTGGGCAAACAGCTCCATCCATGCTTTGAACTCTCGAAACCCGATTTCCTGAAATTTTCTTGCGTCAGATATATGGGACCAAATCGACAGTTAAGATCTCCTCTAGAGCCAATGGTCCAGATCCTCTCTTGCATTTCCCAATTTCACATTTCACGACTTCAGGATTTGGGAAAACAAATCCCTCCATTCTATGAACTCTTGAAAACTGAGTTCTCGAAATTTTCTCACATCAGATCTAGTTGAGCATATCGATGGTCCAGATCACCTCGAGCATCAATGGTCCAGATCCTCTCTCACTTTTCGTGAATTCGCGAATTTGGGAAGCAACAACCTCTGTGCTCCTGAATCCCGATTACCAAGGTCCCTAAATCAACTACCAATTGATGTTCTTCTGCACTTGGTCCTGAGCTTCAGATCATTTTTGACTTGGAAGAGATTCTAAGTAGACAAAGGTGGCACCTCGTCCAGATTAGGGCCATCCAGCTAAGCAATCTCCTTGCATTGGAGCCAGAGGGGACTACTTGGAATCGTGGAGAATGATTTGTTGCATAGATTCAATCCCTGCATTGGCCAGCCTGTCCGTAAATTTGTTTGCACTTTATCGAATGTGTGAAGGGGTTAGAGTTAGAGAGGGTCTGAGAAGAGCCTGGAAGCTGTAAAGAGGGCCAAGGAGGCACCAACTAGGTGTGATTTTCCTTGGATCTCGACCATTCAAGATTTTTGTTGCCAAGTCTATTATGATTTTGGATTCTCCTTCAATGATTAGACATGTGAGGTTTTGATCTAGTGCCATTTGCACTCCTTTTATGAGACCCCAAAGCTCTGCTGAATTATTGGTGTTGCATCCAATATTTTCTGCGATGAGGCTTTGAATTTGGCCTAAGTTGTTTCTTATGACCGTGCCATATCCCGAGTGTCCTGGATTTCCTTTTGATGCACCATCAAAGTTGACCTTATGGAATCCTTGTGGGGGGAGGAACCACTTAGAGGGACTGAGGGATTTTGAAGAAAGGGGGGTTTGTTGAGGATGGGTGGAGTGTGAAAATGAGAAGCCCCGAGAGTTTAGGAGTGATAGCTCACCTGGGTCAGTTGGGAAGTCTTCCTTGGTCCATGATTGCAACTGAAGAGTTTCTTGGAGATGTAGGAGGATGGTGTTCTAGAGGAGAGTGGGATGAGATGGATCAGAGTGAAAGATTATTCTATTTCTCTCCTTCTATAGTTACCAAACGATGAAGCTTGGTAAGATTTGCCATGTTTTGTTCAGGATAGGACTTTTGAAGGAACTGAAGCCCCAGTCCCTGATGGTGCTTATGATGTTGTTTTTAACTCGTTTGGTTCTTCTAATGAATTGAGTGGCTTGGTTCCAGATGTTCTCACTAAGTGGACAATTATTTAGGAGGTGCTCCATGGTTTCTGCCTAGAGATGGAAGAGATGGCAGATCGAGGGGTCAATAAAACCTCGTTTTTGAAGATTGTCCCAGGTTAAGATCTTGTTCTGAAGTAGAAGCCAAAGGAAAGTAGAGATTTTGGGTCAGAGATTTGATTTCCATATTGTTGTCCAGATGTTATATCTTTCTGAAGGTTATGGAATTTCTCCTAAAGAGTGTATCCCTCCTTGAGAGTGAAGCTTCCATGAGGTGTGTATCCCCATATGAGACTATCTCGGTCTGTGATTTTATGGATTCGCCTTCGGGTAGTAGCTTGTTTCCAGTGCTACAGGTCACATTCCATTTCCACTTGGAGTTCCTAATGAGTAGATTTCCAGCTTCGCCAAGGAGAGATGCTGGGGGTATCTGTCCACAAATATGCTACTTTGAGAATGGCCAGATCTTTGATGTGATTTCCGTAGGATTGTAGATTTTATTCTAGTTGTAGGGGTGGCATTTGGTGCCAGGAATCCGTCTAGAATAGGGCATTCTGGCCATTGCAAACTTCCCAAAAAGCATGTTCCTGTATGAGTGGTCGTTTTTTCCAGGCTGCATTCCAGATGTTGGAGCCTTGGATTTGCTCTTGCATTCTTATGAGTTTATTTTGATGCGTGTTTGGGGCATATTTTCATTTCCAGAGTCTTGCCTAGATCTCTGCTAGTGTTTTTGAGCCATATGCATGTTTGGGGCATATTTTCATTTCCAGAGTTTTTGCCCAGATCTCTGCTGGTGTTTTTGAGCCATCTCCACCAAATTCTTGCACCCATGGTGCTATTTAATTTTCCAGGGTCTTGAAGGCCCAGACCACTTGAAGATGCTATTTAATTTTCCAGGGTCCTGAAGGCCCAGACCACTTGAAGATTTGGGCTTGCACACCTTGTATCTTGGAATTTTTATTGTCACATAAATACTTCTTTATTTAAAAAAATTACTATTCCATATTAATAAAGAGAGTTTGGGGTAAAATATAAGATCCAATGTACTATGATCCTTATGTTAATGATTGGTGCCTCCTACTAACATAATTGTTGGTTGGTAAGGGTGTTTATTCTTTCTTTCTTGACCTTCCCTCTCCTTCTAGTTGAATAGATGAAGCCACAAGTAGCATACTGGTTGATTGGTCATTGGGTGAGTATGATTGGTTTCTTAGCCTTACCCTCTCCTCCTCATGGTTGATTTAGGGTAGGAACAAGTAACATACAGTTTATTGGTTGTGGAATGAATATGTTTTCTTGCTTGGTCATCTCAATATTCTCCCTTTCTTATCCTTCTACTCTCCTCCACATGGTTGATTGGGGGAAGCCACAAGTAATATAATGGTTGATTGGTCGTAGGGTGATTATGCTTTCTTGCTCGTTCTTCCCCTCTCCTCGTGATGGTTGATTAGGGGTAGCGAAAAGTAACATAATGGTCAATTGGTTTTCGTGTAAGTCTAATTGGTTTCGCAACCTTTAGCTCTCCTCCTTAGGAAGTGGTTCCTCCTACTAATATAATGATTGATTGGTTGTGTATGCTTTCTTGTTCATCTTTCTCCTCTCACCCTCATGGTTATTTGAGAGTAGCCACATGATTGCATATCCCCTCTTCTCCTCATAATTGTTTGGGGTCATCCACAAGGAGTGGTCTTTCATACTAAAATGATGTTTGAATGGGGAAAACAACATAGTTACATATCTACACTCATTTTGAGTGCTATCTAGAGATAACTACATCTTTGTAGATCCCTTATCTTCCTTATATTTTTTAGTAATAGATACAAAAGAGTGATATCTCATATCAACATAATTAATTCGCACTTTAACTTCTCTACTATATACATAACATCTTAAGATATCCTAAAATATGTTAGGATTATTTATAAAAGATAAACACTTTTACTGGGATTTTATCACATTAGTGGCCACTAGAAACACACTAGGTCTATGATAAAGCTACGTTTACATTAGGTGTCAAGATGGGAAAATAAAGCAAATAAAATACACAATGAACGAGATTGAAGAAAAAGCCACCGAAAATGGAAGGAGAAACGAAATTCGAAACGAAATGCATGGAAGGAGAAACGAAATGGCTCACTGGCGTGGGCGCCGAGACAAGTAAAAAGCCAACGAAATTGGAAGGGAAAATGAAATTCAAATAGCATATTGAGATTGGAAGGGGAATAAATGGTTCAGCTTACATTGAAACTCGACTAGCTTGTCGCTTTATAGTCATATAGTACTCTTCTGCTGTTGTAAATTGCACTGCAGTGTATCGGGATATTCTTCCTTCACAGGTTACGAGAAAGCGAATGCTTTTTATTTTTCTACATGTTACCAACGATTTCCTTTTCTTTTCGTGGGTGTTGTTTAACGGTTTTATTAAATGGTATTTTCATGGGAATCCATGGATATAAATTTGAACTTTTGAAATTCATTTTTGTATATTATTTAAATCGTTTTTTATGAGAATTTAGTTATACAAATTTGAATGTTTAAAATTCATTTCTGTATATAAAAATAGATTTATGATGAATTTTTTTTTGAAACATTTAATTGTACAGAAATAATCACTCAAATCTATATAATCTAACAATTTCTCACCTAATTTCAATCAAAATCCAAAAAATATAAAAAAAAAAAAATTCCTAAAACATTTTTCGTGTTTATACGTTAATGTTTATAATTGCATATTATCTCAATTGAATCTTGTAGCAGCTTGAACGGCAAGCACTATCTATAATTATTTTTCGGCCTTCTGCGTCCGTACTCCCACATTATTAACTGCTTACACGTGAGTTTTCACCGTGATTCGAATTCTATCATTCCAATGGTTTTTCCACGTACTGGTTGAGTACAATGAGAAGACGATTATAGTAGACTAGTACAGTTGTTAACTTGTTAAAATCAAGGTATCAGATTATTGTTTATAACTTTCTTGCATTTATCAAGGCATCTGTTAACATGTTTACTTTTTAACATTTATCTAATCACATTAAAAAATTACTGTAAGGATATGTAATTGTCACGTTTAAATGATTAATTAAGATTAAACAGTGCAGCAAAATGTTTCATATTACCACATACAAATTACCACAAACATTTTATATTGAGAGTACGCGTTCTCAACCGATACCTTTCGACATTCTCCACCGCAAATTACCGACTATGCTAGTATATTGCACATCAGTAATCTCAGGTTCCCATTTCTTCGTAGTTAGTATAAATTCCCACATTGTGGCCATATAATCTCCTTATTGATTATTCAATTTCATGATGCAGGCGGACATATAAGCCCTTCAGTCACTTTTGGGTTGTTCGTTGCTCTGAAGGTGACTCTCAATCGAGCGCTACTGTATATAGTGGCACAGTGTGCGGGTGCAGTCTGCGGGGCGGGGGTAGTGAAAGCATTGCAGAAGACTTACTAGTCCACCGGGGGAGGAGGAGCCAATTCAGTATCCCCGGGCTACACCAAGGAAACGGCCCTCTCTGCAGAGATCATCGGCACGTTCATACTGGTTTATACTGTGTTCTGTGCAACATACCCCAAGAGCATTGCCCGCGACCGTCACGCCCCTGTACATCCTAAATTCATACATGAAGCGATCATATATATATTACTTTTTACTTATATCCACTACCTAGTTGTACTAATCTGTGGAGAATTAATCGTTCCTGTAAGAAGGAATTATTTCATTATATATAAGAATATATATTTATGTCATTGTTAGAACATAACCTAATATAATATCTAAAATATTATATACATTTAATTTTTAATTTCTAGTTATTAAATAAAATGTTATATATATATATATATATATATCCAGAAAACAATCAATTATAATAAAAAAAATGACATTATTTTAGACAAAATTCATGTCAGCACAATCCATACTTTTTTACTCCATTCAAGCAAATAGCAGTAGAGGAAAGTTTTCCTAAAAACACCACTTCTTACCAAATTCCTGATTACAAGGATAGATTCTTACATCTATTATCTCAGGAGAGTTGTAACCCCTGCCTTAATGAACTCCATAAGTGCTTGGTATCCTTAGAGGATTTTCAGCCTAGTGAGTTCTCATTTCCTTCCCTTTGTGAGAGGAGGGGAAGAGATTGGAGCTTAGTTTAAGGTTTCAGCAAAATATTTGTCGTGTGTTAATGTGTAAAGGATTTCCTTTTCTATTTCCTCTATCTTTTCATTTTCTACTTCTGATTTTTTTGCATTCTCATGTACTTTCTCATTTTTCTTTTCTTATTTTTAGGTTTTTTATTATTTTTTTTCTTCTCTAATAAAGATATTGTCAATACTATGTGAGAATTTTCTGAAACCTTGAAACTCTAGAAAATTTAAACATTATTATAATTAAGTATAAAAAGTTACACTAAGTTTAGAGATATAGCTGTTTTGTGTTATATTTTTTCCAAAAAAAAAAAAGCTTAAATTTATTCCACATAGAAGAAAAGAAAATCACATTCTGTAAATATACATTTCACATATATAATATATATTTTGCATATCTAAAATCTGAAAAACAGCTTTGTGCATATAGTACTAAAAGGAGGCCGAGTAGCATCATCAGGATTTATAACAATACAGTGATCAAAATTTGTAACCATAAAACCTGTATAGAGTTCACAAGTGACCTAACTGTGAAAACTTGAAAAAAAAAAACAGAGATCTGTTCAATATATATAATTTTTGCAATCTAATGCTATACTGTACCAGGAGTGTCCAAAAAAAACGACCTGTAGAAGACAGTGCCAAAAGGGTGCATCGCTGAGAAATCCAAAATATGGAATTGTAATCTGTCATATGTGCTGTCCTGTATATATATATATATTTCTCCTCTTCTTATAATGATAACATACCTACAATAATTTTAGGTTTTATTATCTCGATTCTCACGTTTCTCGTATTAAACACTGTTTTTGAACTTTTTCCTCTTTTTCCAAAACCCAATTTGATATCTATTCATTAATGGATATTAACGTGGGTGATGCAGGTTCTGGCTCCGCTTGCAGTTGGGTTCGCAGTATTCTTGTTGCATTTGGCAACCATTCCCATCACTGGGACGGGCATCAATCCTGCCAGAAGCTTTGGAGCAGCTGTGATTTACGGCCATAAAAAGTCCTGGAATGACCACGTATTGGATTTGGTGTATTCATGGTACATTTGGCCACCATTCCCATCACTGGGACGGGCATCAATCCTGCCAGAAGCTTTGGAGCAGCTGTGATTTACGGCCATAAAAAACCTTGGGACGAGCACGTAAGAATAAGATAATATTCTTCTTTGATTTTTTGTCCTCATATGGATTGAAATGGGTGTCCGTACATTGAAGTGGCTATTCTGGGTTAGTCCTCTTATTGGATCTACGATGGCTGCTGCTTATCACCAATACATTATCCCGTTCTTCGAAGGCCACGGAATCCAGTACATCTGAGCAGCTCCGTCGAGGACCATGAAATCCCACAGCAGCCAACCGAACCCAGAATAATGCAGCAACCGAACATTTTCAATTCGCGTGGATGGATTTTTTTTTTTTCGGTTTGGGAAATTTCTGTTTGCTTTATATTGTAAGTTCTAACGGCTTTATAAGGGCCGATATTTCAAACTGGTGAGCTTTATTAGTCTATCATCAAATTAGATACTCAGAATGATTTTGACAAAATCATCAAATGATAATTTAGCTATGTTTCAGGAATTTACGTTATAAAGAACAAAGTTCGTAATTGAAATAAAAAATGCCAAACTGCCATAAATCAATTTTGCACAATGAAATTCATAAATGCACATTATAACTAAAACTCACTTGGGTGTTTATTAGTTTCGGTATTTGTAAAGTTATGACCCTTAAAATGTATTGGAGCAAATTATGTAAGGGTTTTGTATGAAGCTAATGGTTGCTGAAATGGTGGTAATGAGGAATCTAAGAATCCACTCTACTAAGGTGTACATATTATTTTTAAAGTACCCTTGACAGCTTTTGAATCCACCAAATAAGGAAATGTTCGTACTGGTGAATACTTTTCTTTGTTTATGAATTACAAAAGAAAACAAGTGTTGCATGGCAGCAGTCTCACTTTCGAATGAGAATAAATGCTTTTTCTTTGTTTATGAATTATAAAAGAAAACAAGTGTTGCATGACAGCGTAGTCTCAGGTTGGAATGGGAATAAATGCATTTTCTTTGTTTATGAATTACAAAAGAAAACAAGTGTAGTCCTAGGTTGGAATGGGAATAAATGTCTTTTTTTTGTTTATGAATTACAAAAGAAAACAAGTGTTGCATGGCAGCATAGTCCCAAGTTGGAATGGGAATAAATGCATGTTGAAGTACATGTCACTGGATTCAAATATAATAGAATTTTTTTTTAGCATTTGTGAATTAGTTTTCTTTGAAGTTTATCAAATATTAATAGTGTCTTGCAACAAAGGTTCATGGAACCAGGAAACACACACATTAAACATATAAACACAATTTCCTGACATCCAACATAGTTTTCTTTGAAATTTATCAAAAAATAATATGTTCCATATTTTTGGAAATTTAAATGCGTTTGTCATATAGACTGGGATTGGGGCTCCCGCATACCATAAAAAGAACTAAGTAGAAGAATTAGGATTGTAGAAAGAAGAAGTGTGTGACGGTAGAGAGAAAGACCTGAAAAAAAGAAATTGGAAATTATGAGCCTTTGGTTAGAGATTTCTATTTAAAGAGGTAGAATAAATGGATTGATAAAGAAAACAAGATGACATTAGTATAGACTTACTATGAAGACGATGCGGTTTTTTTGTTGTCGTCGACAGTCACTAGAATCGTGTCAACCAGTTGTTGCCCTTCCTCGATGAGGTTGTCCATTCTCCATTGGAACCATTCTTCAATGTAGCTTCTCATGGGGGCCACATTGATTTCATCATGGATTTCTATGTCGAAAATATGATTTTCTAATTTCCTTAGATCCATAGAAATACTATGCAAAGCGTGTTCAATTTCTTCATTGTGTGCTGCATCGTCTAGTAGCTAGTTCTAGATCTCATCTACACGATATTCAAGAATGTCATAAAACATTTCTAAAGACAACCCATTTAAAATATCAAGTTGTTCATCGAAGGCTTCTTTGGTCATTGACAAGGATTTGAGGACTAAGTTTGGGTATTGAACCTCGTTGGTACTTCTGACTAAGTCTATTTGGGTTGGGT
>CBVK0100516037.1:0-13159 GCA_900067695.1 Picea abies
ACTTCTTTGACCTTGGGGGCTTCAAGCCTTCATGTGGAGGTCCTTCATCTTCATGAGGCCATAACTCTCAAACCATGAGGAGTTATGTGACATTCCACATACCAACAAAAATGGCATGACAAGCACTATCCACCTATGATAATTTCACCAACAATTTCCTTGATCTTCATCTCATTATTCCACATACAAGCATGGGTCCTCCAACCAATGTTCTAGGATAAATCAATCTGTAAAGAGTCTTTCCATGAGGGATTTCACCATAAGGGGACCACTTTGGAGTTCATCCATTTATGCACCTTATTAATCATGATAAGACAATAATGAGAGAATGGGTCCTCCAACCATTCTTCTAGGACAACTCAATCCACAAAGCCTCTTCCTGTGAGGGCTTTCACCATAAAGGGACCACTTTGGAGTTCATCCATTTGTGTACCGTATCAATCATGATAAGACAATAATGAGTCATCTATACATTTTTCCAAAAATGAATCATATACTAATGAAACCACATCAATCCATCTTCATCATGTATCTATGACAACTCATTGATCCATCTTCATCATATCAATGACAACTCATAGATCCATATTCATCTGTGCATTCTCATCAAGGACAATACATATCATCAATCATCAATCAATCAATCCTTTGAAATCAATCAATGAGATCAATCAATCAAACCATTGGAATCAATGACAACATGATCCAACAGTCTATTCAGTCTTTTATAGGAAAAATATTTTTTTTGAGGTGCTTTGTGCCAAACTTTGTTGAAATCATAAGGCCTATCACCAATATGTTGAATAAATATGTTGTTATCAAGTGGTCACAGGAGGAAAAATCAGCATTCCAGAGGATCAAGAAAGATTTGATTGAAGACCATGTATTAGTCATCTCTGACTATGCCAAATAGTTCTTTCTCTTTTATTTCACCTTCGAGAAAACCATTACTGCTGTGCTACTGCAAAAGAATCAAGAAGGGCATGGACAACCCACAGAATTTTTCAAAAAATCCCTCTGAGATGCTGAGATGAAGTATGAAATATTAGAAAAGTAGGCCTATGTGTTGGTCAAAGCATTGAAATCCTTCATGGTGTATGTGTTATAGTCTATCATAACATCCTATGTTCTTAGAAGCAGTGTCAAAGAGATTCTGGTCTAACCAAACAGTGAAGGGAAGAGAGGGAAATGGATTGTCAAATTGTTGGAGTATGAACTTCACTTAAATCCCACCAAGATGCTAAGGGGATAGGGACTTGCCAAGTTGTTATCAGAATCAAACTATAAAGTGATGGAATTACATCAAACCTTCACCCAATCTGATGCACCCATGACACAGTCTGGACAAGGTAGCATGCAGGTATTTGAAAACTACTCTTCTTCACCTTGGTACAAAGATGATATTTACTTTCTGTAGCATATAGAATGCCCACCATATTTGAAAAATATGAGGGCCAAGTCTCTCAAATTAAAGGCCATAAAATTCTACATTTTAAATCAGAACCTATATTGGAGGGATCTTGCTCCCATCCTATTAAAGTGTCTTGATGAAAATGAAGCTAAGCAAGTCATAAAAGATTTGCATAGGGGAGTTTGTGGAGGACACCAGCATTGGAAATCTACAACTCTCAAGATCATAAGGGAAGGGTAATACTTGCCCACCCTTTTCTCATATGTATTCACTACAGTAAAGGCATGCAATGGATGTCAAAAGTTTGCAGGTAAGCAGAAGTTACTCTCACTGCCCCTAAAACCTATCACTATGACTGACCCCTTTCAACAACCGGGATCATATTTCATAGGTGAATTAAATCCACCATCCAGTGGGTAGAAAAAGTGGATCCTCACTTCCACTGACTAATTTATTAAATGGATCGAGGCTGTGCCCACCAGGAATGCTATTGAAAACATGATTATGAAAATTTTGGAAACCAGTATCTTTTCCAGATTCAACTTCCCTATAAATCTTATAACTAAAAATGACCAGACCTTTAATTCAAAATCCATGATTGACTTCTGTGGAAGCCATAACATCACCTTGACACATTCCATGCCCTATTATCCTCAGGGGAATGGGATATCTGATTCATCAAACAAGTCTCTTAGTAGGATCATCAAGAAATTGTTAAATGAAAACAAGAAATCCTGGGACTCTAAACTTAAGTATGCCTTGTGGGATGATAGGATCAACACTAAGAGATCCTTGGGAACTTCACCATTTCATCTATTCTATAGGATAGATGTTTTCTTCCCCAATTAGCTCGGTCTACCAGTTTTGAAATTCCTATAGGAAGAAATGGATAATCCAAACGACATCCAAAGGAGAATATTTGATATTATAGAGGTTCAACAGAAAAGGGAAGCACTCAGTCAAATCACTGAAGCATACTAGAACAAGATCAAATTGGCATTTGACAAGAAAACCAAGAAGGAGATGTTTCGAGAAGTTGACCTTGTCTTGAGGTGGGATGCCAGAAGGGAAGAAAAATCCAAGCATGGTAAGTTCGATAACCTCTGGTTTGGTCCTTTTAAGGTTATGGAAAATAATACATTTGTTTTACATAATCTAGACGACACTGGAATTTTTGGGGGCCTAGTAAATGGGCAATTCCTAAAACACTATTTTTCTTGAAATACTGAGGGAAGGTCCCTCTTATACCATAGATGCTTTCCTTTTTCGTTTGCATTTGAATAAGCTTGTCATTCAAGCATTTCATTTTTAGTTAGTTTGTGTGTGAATAAATACTCCATAACCCAACAAAGGCACTAGGGCGTTAGTGTTGTTGGTTTGATCTTCTTTTCGAAGACATGAAAAATTGGCACCATCTCTAAATGTGGTTAGAAGCAGTCAAGCCAATGGGTTGCAGTTACAATGTGGATTCAAAGATATACATGAATGAAAGACAAAAACAAAGGTAAGTTACAACAAGTGGGAGCGAGGTTTTCAAAGGTAAGTCACCTGATCTATTTTTCTTAGCACCTCACAGGGAAGTGCTATCCCTAGTTGGAGCTAATGTTGAGACCTAGGTTTGTACACCTGCCCCTCCTGCCTCATTTTCCTATACCTTCTCGAAAATATTTCCCCTTCTAGTTGGTTAAGTCAATTTACCTCTCTAAATGAGTTGGCTTCTATCATTTTCATTCTTGATTGAGTCTTTGCGAATTTTATTTCTATTTTTCTTGAAGTATAATTGCATGTCATGATTTGGTTCAAAATACTTGTCATCATGTTTTCCATTTATTGATCGTACAACAGGTCCACCAAGTCTTTTATGTTCACAGGAGACTCCAGGACCACGAAGTCCCTTGTATGCGTAATAAGCTTCCATAGGAAAGATGCAGTTATTCAAAGCAGTCCATTTTGGGCTTAGATTTCAAGCCAAATAGACAGGTCAAATATTCAATGGTGGAGATCTAACAGGTCGCTCAGATCAACGGTTCTCTTCCATTCATGGGTCTAGAAAGGTCTGAGGTTTAATCGTAGAGTTACACAAACTGCATTGCGTGACTTCAAAACTGAAATGTTTGAGCTCATATTCGTTAAAAGCTCTTGACTGGTGAACCTCCACATCACTTCAGGAGATCAAACATCCAAGAGGTATCCACAATTAGCACTCAAAAACTCTTTAATGCTGAAACGCTACCATGTAGCATTCATCCATGGTGACACATGACATCCATCGGTCGCTGACATGTGTTAGGATGTTTGGGTTACATCATTCGCTCATTTCCTGCTGACATGTGTCACTCTCTTCATGAAAACATGTCAGTGATAGTGAAATCATGTGGACACGTTAGATCTAGGAGATCAACCATCCAACAAGCCACTCAGATCAACGGTTCTCATCCATTTAGGGTCTGGAAAGGCATGAGGTTTAATCGAAGAGTTACACAAACTGCACTCCGTGAATTCAACGCTGAAACATCCGAGCTCATCTTTGTCAAAAACTCCCAACTACCAAAACCCCAAAGATCCGTAGTCCATAACTCCCGAAACGCCAAATGATTAAAGTATTAATAGTAGGTTAATTAATATAAATGTGGTTAAATACTCCATGAGTTTAGCACTCCGAGGGATTTCAACTCAAAGAAAATGGAGATTCCTGAAGTGCCAGAGCCCCGAACAATTGAAGTGGGTCCTGAACTACCACATCACTCTGGAACATTGTAACTTTAGGAGATCCTCAAACTAAACATTCTTATCTCCCGAACCACCAAATTGCTAAAGTATCGGAACACCAAATGTTTAAGGAGTAATCTTGTGTTTATAAGCAATCAGTGCATGGTTAATGACTTCGAGGGTTCTTTCCTCTGGAGGATATGTATACTCTCTTCTCTGAAACCTCCGAACACTGAATTTATGAAGTGGTTCACCCACATTTATTGCACATTTTAAATGTTTAAAAAGGGGTGACAAACTAGGAATGGGGAAACTACACATCCATACTCCAGAAAAGTGCCAAATTACTTGCTTCTTTCCTCCAGGGAATAAGTAGGGGAAAAAACACTTCCAATACATTAAATTATCTCCAGTGGCCTCCAACAATGCACATGCATGCCAATGACAATACATAGCTCATTTCTATCACTCCTAGTCATTTTCTATCAGATCTAGTTTGCTCCAGCGCATGCATCAGTCTAATTTTATTGCAAATGGTAGTTTTTCGATTTCAAAACTCTTTTAAATTTAGGCATAATAAGTGGTATTTTTGTGTGATAAGAACCACTCCTTTTTGTTAATTCAAGTTCGTAGTATTCATTAACATACTCTAGTTGTGTGTTTTAGTTAAGTTAATAAGTCGTTTTACAACCGATGTGTAGAGACAAGCCTCGGTTCCACACTAGTTGAGGGTGTCCACATCTGTGATAAATAGACATTCTTTGTATGTTAGAAGGGTTCGTGTTTTGGAGAATAAGATCAATAAAACAACTGGTTGGACCCATTCTATGCATGGATTAAAGCTCTCTACCTGGTGAAGATACTATTGATGAAAGTATGTTTATGTTCGAATTCGTATGTGTTTCTCTTATCTTGAATACAGTTTTGATTTGTTCTAAGTACATCTCTTTTCCTTCAACTATTGTGTAACTTATCTTTATTAATATGAAACTGATGATAACAACTATGCTTTGATGAAGGTTTATTTTTGTCACAACCTGTGGGAATTATTTTGTTTTTAGTACATGCTTAATGCTTGAAATGACATTTTAAGACTTAAACTTCTAGCAACAGATTGTTCATTGAATGGTTTGTTGTTTTCATTTGTTTCTTACCTTTATTGTCTCACTTGTTTGTCCTTAGTGTGACACCAGCCAAGGAGGACCCTCTTCCTTGTCATTTGTCCAACCCAACCATGCTCACGTTTTGGTAAACCAACCCTCTAACTGACCCATAAATAAAATAAAAAACCATTCATAACATGACGTGGCCTAGCTCTACCCTTTAGCAGTCAGGTGCAGACTTTAGGACCAACAAGTACTAAATTCAACAACTCCTTTAGTTTCATTTTCATCTCCTGCAATTTAGGAACTGACATTTGATAAGGTGTTTTCGCCATCAATTCCATTTTAGGTTTCAAGTCTATTGTAAAATCCAACTCTCTTTAAGGCGATAAACCTAGTAACTCTTCAGAAAGGACATCCCCAAAATCTTGAACTACAAGAAGGTTTTATAATCCTTCTGCCTCGCCCTTTTCATTTATCACTAAGATTTCATATAACTTTCATTTCTTGCACATGCTATTCTATAATTTTATGGAAGAAATAAAACTCAAGGAAACTCCCTGGTTTCTTCCTACAATCACTTTATTTTTCTCCAAATCATTTATCAAACTTAATTGTTTTGTCTTATAGTTAAGTATCGCATCATGAGATTCCAACCAATTCATTCCTATAACTATGTCATAAGATCCTAATATCGTGACATATAGGTTTTCCTTTGTTACAAATTCACCCAAGTTAATGCTACAGTATGTAACCTTTCCTCCAACCTTTTGTTTGGCACCCAATGCCATTTCTACGTATCTGAAATCATCTTGCTCGACTGCATTTACCTTGATTCTATTTAGCAGTGTACTAGAAATAAATCTCTTTGTAGCACCTATATCTATCAATATACTAAAACTTTTATCGACAATCATACCTGACATCTCAAGCATAGTGGATTGGTGCTCGGCCTAGAGGTTGTTCACTACAGCATGTATACTGTAGGATTTTCCTAAATCTCCAATAGTAGTGGGTCTTGATGATATGGCCACTTTAGCCTTCTCAATAGAACAGTCTCACTGGTAATGTGACTCTCCACATGTCTAACATCCAGTCTTTAGTCCAGTGCTCTTGGTCCCCAATGTAGAAGTTGTTGGTCTAACAGTCTATGATCCTAGTTTGTTCAGTTGAACATGCCTAAATTGTTATTGTTGTTGCGGAAGAAGTTGTTAAAGATAATTTGTTCCTCTGTAAGGAATCCTCTGCTAAGGATTCTATCATTTTTGTGTCGAGAACATAGATCCTCTGGCCGTATATTGTTTCCCATAAATCTGTCTGGCTGGTGTTTGATGCTGTTGTGCTCATGATGTCATCGGTACAGTCGGTCTAGAAAGAGTCTTTCCTCGACCCCCACTATTCAATTCTTCCTCGTCTATGAGGGCCTTCTAAATTGCATCGTGCAATTTCTGAAGCATTAGGATCCTCACCTTCACACTAATGTTGAAGTTAAGGCCGAACAAAAACTTGTTGACCTTTAACTTCTCCTTGTTCAGATGCGAAGCATACCTAAGTTTCTCCATGAAACTAGCCTCGTACCCCGGCACTGTACGTCCACCCTTTAATAAGGTGTTGAACTCATTATTATTTAGCTCAATGAATTCATCATATAAATACCTCTCCCGAAACCATTCCTCAAACAACTCCCATGACATGTCTTCAACGACCATTTTTAGTTGAGGTAGGAATGTCTTCCAACAAAGTATATAACTCCCTTTTAGTTGGAAGACCGTCATGTGGAACTTCATGTTGGAGGTGTAATCACGAAGTGTGAAGCACATCGCCATGTTCTCCAACCATGCCTGAAGTGTGAAGCACATCGCCATGTTCTCCAACCATGCCTCGATGGCTAAGTCATATGTGGCACCCCAGAACTCGGAAAACTTCACCTTCTCTAGTTCTTTGTGAATGCTACTACTACTAGTTGGAGTGTGTTGTGAACCCTCATCGGGCACAAATGCTCTGCCCTCATCTTAATCCAGGTGGTTTATCAATGCCTCTGACATCCTTTGGAAGAATCTCATCATACCTTACACATCTCCTACAGCAACATTCTCATGATCAGTAGTTTTCTTATCTCTCTGAGGGTTAGATCCCTCTGGCATGGAAATTATTGAGGTGTCACACCTCTTCCTCTAGTACCATGTCGTCTACATCCCCTGCATCATCTAACCATGATTACCTGCATGGAAAATTTCAAATTAATTAGGGATCCATCTTTAATCATTTAATTTTATCACAGCAGAAGGCATAACGGTCCAATTTCGTAGGGTTGAACCCTCTCTGATATCATATGTAAAGACCCCTTCGTTAACACATAATTTTAGTATATACATTGCAATTTTCTTTTGAAACATCTATTAGAACAAGTGATATGTGACAATAGCATACATCAAGACTACAAGTACTCTTCTAATATACATCATTACAAGGAAAGAAATAGTTACAACATCATGAATACTAATAGATTAATCATATCTCATAAATATATAAAGGATGACTAACCCCTACCAACCTACCCTGCAAGGTTAGGACCTCCAAGACACATAATCAATGCTCTTAATCACGAGTTAAGTTGTTGCAAAAAGAAAATAATTAAAAATAAATTAGTTGCAACNNGAAGTGGTGAGTTTACTATTTGTGGATAAAGTGGTTGTAAGTGGACAAGTGGTTAGAAGTGGGTTATCCCTAAAAGAAAGAAGTTGTGTAAAGTTAGTTAGAAGGCAACACCTTGAGGAAGCTACTTGGAGAGTATAAATAAGAGAGAAAGGGTCTCCTATTTTCATCTAATGAGCACATTGAATATCTATTATTTGTGAAAATTTTATTGCAGGTACTCATTGATACATATGAATTTACACAAGTTTGAGATAACAAAGAAAGGTTGACGGTGAAAGTTTTGGAGTTGCAAAATTACTAAAAAAACCCTAGTTTTTGAGGTGTACGTGGGCTGCAGTGGATTAAGTCATGTACATACACATGATGTAGTGGATTAGGGAACATACATATGTGGGCTGAAGAAGAAGAGGTCACGTACAGTTGGGAAAATCCATGAAAGCTTGAGTTGTTGAGGGTACCAATTTCTCAGATTCTGAAAGCAAGTTCCCAGGAAGGTCTACAGTGATCAGGTACAACAAATCTATCTACAGGTTCAAAAAGGAAGGTCTACAGTGATCAGGTACAACAAATCTATCTACAGGTTCAAAAGGTATGTCATATTCTTATGTGTAGTTGGATATTATTTTCTACATGACATATGGTTTTGGAAGTTTGAGGGTTTTCCCTAGAGAGGCTTTTGGTTGTATGACACTTATTGTATGAACTAGATCTACAGAAATACAACATTGGTATGTTTGGTATTCATCATTGTTATATATTGTTGGGTTGAGTGTTGAGGCATATCTTGTATTTATTGGTACATGGTTGAGGTTTTTTAGTTGTGATGTGTTGGTGAATTTGTTGGTTTGGTTTGAGGCTACATATGATTGAAGGTTTGATGTCTAGTCCATGTGAGGATTATTACATTTGATCATGATTGTATACACATATATGGAACATGAATAGAGAGACATATATGCAATTGGTTAAGGGATATGTATGATGATGTATGGATAGGGAAAAACTACATATTGGAAATAGTGACATGTTACAAGTTGATGTGACAAAGGAAACAAAGTGTCTAAGTTTTAGAAAGGTGAAAACCATATCTTTCTAAAGGTGTACACAGGATACAATATAGACATGCCACATACATCTGCAAGCTACAATATAGACATGCTACATACATATGTGAGATGCAACATATACAGGTCGTGTACCTATTGGTATTTGTTGGTACATGATAATAACTAGTACAAGTTGATTACAGGTTATTGGTACAGGTTGGTTACAGGTTGTTGGAACATATTGGTACAAGCTTAAAGTGGTATATATCACAATCATAGTGTGGCCGTGTTTTCATCAGTTATTTTAAACTTATATTTTAGGGTAGTTGGATGGGGCAAGGAAAGTGGGTTGTATCACTCTTTCGGTTATTTCTGGACAATCATGGAGTTGGAGATTCCTTCAGGTTGGAGATTGAGAACTAGGTGGTTTTAGCCACCTTCCAGTTGTAGCTGGAGAACCCAGGGGGTTGTAGCCTCCTTCTGGTTGGAGCCAAAGAATTAGGGAGTTGGAGATTCCTTCAGGTTGGAACCTGAGAATCTAGGAGGTTGGAGCCTCCTTCCAGTTGGATCCAGAGAATTGGAAGTTGGTGATTCCTTGAATGTAATTCTTGACATATAATAAAAACATTCCATGGTTTTCTCACACATTGGGTTTCCACGTAAATATTGGTGTACTGTGCATTGTGTGGATGCATTTGTTATTATTTATTATGCATTGATAGATGTTAATGTTTATGATACAATAATATATTGATGATGAACATATGAACATGGTTGAATAAGTTAAAGGAATATACATTGTTGTTTAAAGGATAAATAAGTGGTATAATTGTTCATTACCGATTCACCTCCCCCCTCTCAGTAAACCAACATGTAGAATGGATTTGGCTCTTTATGGATCCACCCAAATCCTATATTTAGAAATAACATGTCCTAATAAAACACCTTTTGAAACAAAAAATATGGTTTTATTGGGATTAAGATGTTTTGGGCGGTCTTCCCTTTTTTTATAATAAATGGTGACATAATCAAGGTAAACCGCCACATTTTAACCGATTAATCCTTTGAAAGAAAATTACATCGCCTTATGAAAGGTATATCCTACATTCATAAGACCAAAAGGAAACCATCTATAATCATATGTTCCCCATTTAGTTCCGAAAGTGGTTTTTAATCGGTCTGGTTCTTCCATGAGAAGTTGATTGTATCTCAAAAATCCATCTAATAGAGAGAATATATGAGATCCGAAGATGAGTTGTAGGATTTGTTCCATTGGGGGAAATTGATAGTTATCTTTGTTGGAAGTGTTATCACTCTAGGAGTCTCTTTAGGTTGTAGATCAAGAGAGCTTGGTAAATTAATAAAAATGCTTAATAATGTATTGAAAATTGGATCAAAGATGAATAACTCACACACTCACTCCTTCACTCAAAACAATTTGAACATACTCGAACAAAACAAGGATCTCAAAAGATACGTTCAGATGGTTTGAAAAAAATTAGGTGGATGGAGAATGCTAACTATGTCAACAACATCACATATATTTAAAACACATGTGAAAGGCCAAATATAACCAACAGAAGATTTGTGATCTTAGTTTACTAATGCAGAGAAAATATAACAATCATCAATAATTTAGTAAACTAGGAAATAAATATAACATTCAACTCACAAGTGTAGAATAATAAAGATGAATAGAGTTCTAAACAATATCAATGAGAGAAGCTTGTCATTCCAATAAATATATCAAGGTTTTTACAACAAAAGAGTGCATTAAAGTCTTCAATCTCGAACCATAGTCATGAAGACTGTTCTCTCCCACCCCCCCTTACAATTTTTGAAGTATCTATAAGAATACATATTTGTTATAGATCCTAAAAATGTGGATCTGAAATCCATCTGCCAAACTAAATGAAAACTGTCTTACTAAAAACTAGGAATTAGATCCTAAATGTAAGGGATAAAATCCTTATCCAAACTTGACTCTTCGACTACCACTGAGATTTCTCAAGGCTGTATAAGTCTTCCTTGATCTATATCCACCACATGGTCCATGAGTCACATTCTTAAAAGCTGAATATAAGGTCAAACTTGATCAAATATTAAATAACCTTCCATCTACAAGAATTTGCAGTGCATTACACTGCAAAAAGAAGGCTTGCGTTGACAACTGCTGTGTATACTTCTATGTCTCCTTGAATTGTTTTTAAACACTTCTTACTTAAATGACCTCTAAGATATTAGATAATCACTTAAATGGGCTGCTATGCTCTATTTATTTCCTTGAAATATAAATTCAATGTTCTCTAGTCATCCTCCTTCTATCTTCAAACTCATAGACCTCTGAGAAAATGAGCCTTAGTTCTCCACTAGAAATGATTTTAGTATTTATGCAACAAGAGAATGACCACTTACAAGGAGGGCATGAATAAAATCATGTCTCTTTGAATGTTAGGACAATGGTCTCATCCTGTTGGAAGGAAAAAACACTGGATGAAGCAAATAATGTATGTGCCCTCAATAACATGCCATATGAATGCTATTTGGATGCCTAGAAGTCATGGATTTGCTTTGATTGAATGATGATCATGTGCCTTTAAACATGGGATATTTGTCTTCAAATACAGAGCGACCCTCCTTTGACTAGAAATAGAAATTAAGGAAGATTTTGATTCAATTTTAGAGAAGGATAAACAATGCCACTCAATAATTCTATAATAATTGTTGTAGAGCTAGCTTCTGCTTACACGATTTACCTGGTCACTATCATATCCCATGAAAGATCTGATCATCCTAGAGGCTCGAGGTGGTTCTTCCTCTGCAGATTGAATCTTGTGCAACAACATGAATCAGGTGGAATTTTTTAATTGAAATTACGATCACAATAGTTCCCACACCAAAAATTTCATGTGTTTTATAAACACAAGAATGAATGTCATATAATAGAGATTCTTCCTTCTCATTGTTTTCCATGTCCAATATGTATGTAAGGATATCATTGGGTGTGATGATCCAGTCAATTTTTTGGCCCTGAGAGCTTGAAGATTCCAGTCGGTCCGGAGGAGAATGACAAGCATTAAGAAAGCATAGGTGGCTTGAGCTTCCAGAGTTCGCAACCACAAACTAACCAAGTCTGTATTGAAAATAAATCCCAGTAGCATTGCAGCAGGCATGCCCACCATGTAAAATGAACCAAGATTGATATTTTCACCCATGGAGGGATGAGTGATTCCTTTGAGTACCCCACAACCTATAGTCTGAGGGAAGTTTCCCAACTCACAGAGTCCCACAATCGGCATGGCCATTGCTGTCAGAGATAAGATGCTCTAGTTGGCAGTGAAAAACCATCCCCACACATGGAGCATCGTGGTTGTGAAGGTCATGGCCAAGATGCCTTCGACCATGGCACAGAAGAGAGCCACCAACATGGCGATTCGACAGTTAAGGGCGTCGTTATATTCTGACTTCTGAGATAGATTCGCAACGAATTCAGAACGGACTGGGCCAGCAAATCGGGCAGAGAGAAAAGCAAATAGGTGGCCGCCATGGAAGTAATGTTAGCATCCTGGCTACACCAGAGAAGGATCCTTTCCATGTTTTTGACTTGTAACCTGCAGCTTAACATCTGATAACTCGACAATCTATGATGTTGTTGATGTATTTATATTATGGTTATCATGCATGCATATAGGTGATGCATCAGCTCAAACTTCATCTTAAAACAATTTCTGTGGTGTTTCTAATGATGGTCTTGAGACTCTGGAAAAAGTATCCGAGGATGAGGTGCTGGAGGCCACTTCTTTTCTTCACAGTTCAAGATCCTTCAACCTCCAGGCAATTTCAAGATATCTCTGCTTCTACAGAATCATGTCAAGATATATTCATGAAAATTCTTTTTTTTTTCCATTAATATATCAGTTGTGCTTGTCATAGGCAAGGTGACAAGGGTTAAGATAGAACACAGTGAATTTAAAGAACAAGAGAATCTTGCTCCTTCAGGTTCATCTTTGAATGTGACTTTAGAAGCAAGTCAACTGTCAAGGAGATCATTAACTGTCAAGGAGATCATTGACTGGAAGGCCAATTCGAAAAAGCAGCAGAGACTGTTGCTTCTTTCCATTAAATATCAAATGGGTCTGTTGAGTTAGCATATCAAGATTATGCCTTTATGACATTATATTATTCTTTCCATTAAATATCAAATGGGTCTGCTGAGTTAGCATATCAAGATT
>CBVK0100516051.1:0-20084 GCA_900067695.1 Picea abies
CGGGGGGGGGCGCTTCTGGTAACACTGGTAGAAACACTGAAGATGTTTGCCTTCTTCCATAGACTAGTGAATCAAGAGCAAAATCAAGGGCTAATGGAAGAAATTTCTTTGGTTGAACATTAAGGGGTTATTGACTAATTCTAGATGGACAAGAGACCTAGTTCGAATGGAAGGTCCAACAAATTATATTCTGACTTCTTTGATTTCTGGGGGGATAAACTCTTGAAAGTGATAGAAGAATCAAGGAAAGATGAGAAGGTCATGCGTACCATAAACACCACCATCCTAGCCATGATTCCTAAAAAATATCGTCCTAAGACTTTTGATGATTTCAAATCAATATCTCTTTGTAATGTTGTGTATAAGATCATTGTTAAGGTTATAGAAGGCCTAAACCTATGTTATCCTTGTTATCCCCTAGCCTAAGGATAACTAAGGAGATCATGTCTCGAGGCCCACGGGTCCCAAACATGGAGTACTGAGAGCCAAATGACTTGGGCATGGCACCAGAGGGCCCAACTTTTCATCAGTGCAGTCCACTTATCACCAGCAGCAGTATCCATCCCACTAGCCTGGTCCTGGAGTAACAATGGGTCTTGCTCCATGAGGTAATGAGTCTGGGTATCACGGTATGTATCACATTGATTTTTGAAGCACTTGAATATGTTGTATTGAATCCTTCTTCATTTCATGACGTTTTCTTGGAAATTGTGCTCTTTATCTCATTCATACCTAGAGGGGTGACAAGGAGCCCTAGTAAGTTGATTTCCCTTTAGAATGGGTTGCTACTGGGTGGATCTGTGAAAGGGCATCGTCTGTTCCCTCCATACTTACCAATTTCCATCTTTATTCCTTTCATCTCCCCTATCCTTGTTTGGACATTGGGATTGACTACACTAGGAAGGGTTGTACCTTACCTCGTGGGAAGAAGGGGCTAAAGGCCCAGAGAGTAAAAGTAGTTGGCAAGAGTTAAAATCCAATGTTGAAACCTTTGAGATGCTTCGCCTAGGGATCCCCGAGAAAGCAGTGAAAAGCTTCTCAGTAAGAAAAGGGGACCCATAAGATAACATAAACACTCAACGTATTAGTAGATGGATAGGGGGTCTCATCACGAGACCATGGGCATGTAGGAGTATGACACTATCATCTATCTGGTCACCAAACCAAGGTAGTGGCTCTTGGTGGCATAGCCAAGAGAAAGGGGGTCTCGTCACAAGCTAGCCTTCTCATTTCCGTGAAATGTTTGTGGATAACGTTGTCACCTCTGGTCATCAAGCCAGGACAGTGGCCCTCAACTATTCCCTTGAAGCACAAGAGAAAAGGATCAAAAGAAATAAAGCTAAGACTAAAAGGCAATGAAGGGGCTAGGAAGGCACCCACAGGTAATACTTTACACTTCTTTGTTATTACATGCACCCCATGCCCAAACATTTACCCCATGCCACCTCATACACTTACATGACCTCGATTAGACCCCACCTGGGAAACAACCCAAACTTAAGAGAGGTTAGCCCAATAGGACACCCTGAGACCTTCTCCAAACCTAACTTGTCAAATTGCATAACGTATTTGAGCATTTGTCTGGGTTAAGGGGGGTTTGATGCACATGTTTGGGTAATTTAGTGATTGGATGTGATTTACATGCTATGATCCCTATGACTTATGAACCCCTAGAGGGCGTACTTGTTGTTGTTGCACGACCTTGCTCGCTGGACAGGTACACATGAGGGAATGATTAGCTCGAACCTTCATTGCGGCTTAAAGCCCACAAATGAATGTTGAAACCCCAACTAGGGGTAAGAAGAAATTGAAGACTTGCACCAAGAGAAAGAAGGACATTGCCTTTGGAAGCACCCTGGCAGACCTAGACCCAAGGGACCTTGCTCTTCCCACATGTACATTAGCCCTTGAGGACCCTGGACGTCACCATCATAGCCCTAGACGTCACCCAGAGCTAGGATTTCATTTTTTGAGGCATTTGTGAGCCTGGTGACACGTGTGGGCATCATTTGGGGCTTCTGGAGGCCAAGCGCCTCACTTTTCCAACACAATGTTTCACTTATGGGGCTCAATGTCACCCTAGAGGGGCATGATGTCACCCTTGGAGGTGTTTCTAGATGCAAATTAATTTTATTTATGTCAAAATTGAATTTTGTTGTTAATTGGCCAGATCAGCCTTGTTTTTGGCCTAGAAATTAATTAAAGATCAAAATTTTGTATAAATAAACATAAAGTACTCTCATGTTTACATAAAAACTTGTCCTTGAAGACAAGAGGTCTGAATTTTGCGCCCTATTAGGGTTATTGGATGAAATTGTGAGGCGCCACTCTTGTTTAAGGCTGAATTTTGCAACTTGGATCAATTTTGGAAGTTTTATGGTGATCTTGCATGGTATTCTCATGATTATTCTTGGTGCAAGTAAGTGAAATCTGCATTTTGTCATCTATTGAATGGTTTATTGTATGGTTTTATTTGCTCATACAAGATTATGAAATTGCATGGTGTTTCTAATGCTTGAAGTAAGAAACTTAAGTTGCTACTTTCTTACTTTTTATTTGCCAAGCTTTTCATTAATTGATCTAGTAAATAGTGAAACCCTAATGCCCTAAATTGCTCGCACTCTAAGGGTTTGGACTTGGTTATTGTTGCATAAGTTTTTACTACATAAGAAGGCTAAGAAGAGCAAGGCAATAGGGCCTAGAATTGCCTACACCCTAGCATCTTGTCTCTAGAGGTCAAAGTCTAGGAGGACTTAAGTTACTACTTCTCCTAGGCCTTTTCCATCTTAGACTTTTGTGCATCATCATCATTGATTTGCAGCTTTAGAAGAAGCCATCCATCTTGACTCCATTACCCTTTAAGGCACTAGTCCTCCTTTCTTACTTCTTGACAAGACTCAACTCAAACTCTTTCACTTTATACTCTACTAATTTGCTAACCTAGTCTAGAAATACTAACAGCTAATTTGTTGCTGTCATAATCACTGCTACAGCTATCATTTTGCAGATTATATTAGCCTACTAACCATCTAAGTCATCCCAGAATTTGTACAAGGAAAGGTACTATCAATAAGTGTTAAAGTGTAAATTTAAGTGCCTTTTCTAGAGTGCAAATTCTGAAGGTGTTACCACTGTCATAGCTTCTGTTACAGCCATTGTTGCAGCCCTTAACAGCCCTAAAATCATCCATAAAACCATTGGGCATTTGTACTAAGCAAACCATAATCATTGGATATTGAACTAGTGTCATATTGCTCTATTATAGTACTTTTCTGAAGTGGTTTTATTGTTGTCATTATCATTAATTAATGTTGTTTGGACAGCCATTTAAGTCATTCATTGACTTGTATTTATCTTGAAAAGTGTGAGTGACAAACCATTATCAAGTTTGCAAGACTATTGTATCTCTTCCTTGTCATCATAACTTGCATCTTTCAAAATACATTGTTGCTACTGTGATCTCACTTTCATTGCATAGTAATGTGTTCAGGCAGCACATAATTTGTTTAAGAAGTCATTGATTATAACCATTGCTACTGACATTTGATGTTTCATTGGTAAAGGGCAGGTACAAACCCATTTTCATTTTCCCTTGTCCTTTCAACTTCACCAAAGTGACTTCTTCTATTGAGTAACCTAGAGAGACGGGTGGGTTTCATTGTATCTTCCTGCCCTTCATCAACCAACTAGGTCCTGGGACGTCTCCCTTGGACCGAGTCTTTCCTCCTCCTAAAGAGAAAGAGATACCCTATTGGGGTGACAGTGATAGGGTTACCTCTGTGTTACGTCAATCTAAGCCTACTTGCCTTCAGGCTTTGGGAAAGTATAGATTGTGCGATAACAACCCCTATAATGATAACACAAACACAAAGAAAACAAAGAAAAAATTAATAATGAAAAAGCAAAAGCTTTCTTATAAGGGGTTAAAGCTAGTTGAGTCAATCCACTTTATGAATGTGGGATAGTCTGAGAAACACACTAAAGTGAAATAAAAAATAAAAGCATAAAATAACCTAAAGTCGAAGTGACTTTAATAATACCTATGTCTAATATCTAATTGACCATTCTAATCTAATATTTACTTTGAGACCCTCCCTTAATGGTCAATCGACTAACTACACCAAGCTTATCCTAGAATTCTACAGATTTTTTAGGACCCAAGACTTGGTGAAAATGTCTACAATTTGGTCCTCTAAGGGACATTACTGCATCTCAATATATCCATCCTATACAAGTTGTCTGATGAAGTGGCAATGTATCTCAGCATGCTTGGTACTCTCATGGAAGACTAATTCTTGGCTAGTTTGAGAACTACTTGATAGTCACAAAACAGGAGTGTTGGCTCTGTCTGCTACACCTTTATGTCTGAAAGCATCCTATTGAGCCAAACAGCTTCATAGACTCCTTTCAGTGCTCGATATTTTGATTCTATCAAAGAAAAGGCTATTGCATGCTTCTTGCTTGTCCATGTGGCTGCACATGTGCCAAGCCTGAAAACATATCTAGAGGTAGATTTTCAATCATCCACGTAACCTGCCAAATCTGAATTTGTATACCCACACAACCTAGGGTCTTTGCTTCTACTATACAAAATGTCAAAGTCAAGTGTCCGTTTCACATATCTCAACGGTCTATTTGTTGCAATCCAGTGCTTTACCTTCCACGTTGTCATGAATGAGGAGACGAAGTTCATAGCATTACTCAAATCAAGCTTAGTGGCTTGAGAGTCAGTCTTGGTTTAATGTTTTATCACTTTCTCCATTGGTGTAAACGATTTTTTGAAATATGTCAGTTTGGACCTATCAAGAAAACTCCTAGCACATTTTTCTTGTGAAACAAAAATGTTGCGACCCCTTTGCCAAACCCTTACACCAAGAAAATAATGTAGGAGGCCTAGATCAGTCATGTCAAAAGATTCACTCATATTAGATTTGATCTATTCAATAACACTTGCCTCACTACTTGTAATAATGATGTCATCTACATAAATGACAAGTAGAATGATATCATTACCAACAATTTTGTCATATAGATTCAATCTAAACGACTTCGTTGGAACCCCTATTCATCCAAGTACTTGTCAGTCCTAGTGTACCATGCTCGAGGTACCTACTTCAGGCCATATAGAGCCTTCTTATGTCTACAAATAAGATGCACCTTCCTTGGAACCTGAAATCCTTGTGCTTGATACAAGTAGACCTCTTCATCCAAATCTCCAATGAAGAAGGCACTCTTCACATCCATTTGATGGACTTTCCAACCAAACCGTGTTTCCATGGCTAGAACTAATTGGATGGTGCTCATCTTTTCGATAGGAGCAAAGGTCTCCTCAAATTCAATGCCCTCTCGCTAAGAGAACCCTTTTGCAACCAATTGTGCCTTGTACTCGTCAAGTGTGCCATCTGCCTTGTACTTGACCTTGTACACCCATTTGCATCCAATGGATTTATTCCCTGGTGGAACAGTTCTGAGATCCCAAGTCTACCTTTTCATCACACTTTCATGTTTAGTGTCTATGTCCTTCTCCCATTCAAGTCTCCCTTTGCCTCCTCGAACACATGTGGCTCATATACTTCCTAAACATTGGCCATTGGAGCAAAATTTATTGTGTTTGGTCTTTTTTTGCTCTTACCTCTCAATGATAGTCCCTTCATCATTTCACATACTCGAACATCTGCAATGGTGTCATTCCACCACTTTGGTCTCTTCTTGGGATCTTCCCCATCGAGGTTGTCACCAATATTATCAATATCAAATCTTGGAACTCCTCATGCTCAGAATCTTACCCACTTTCCGATGGAGCTTCCTGAAGCTTGATACCTGAATCCTTAGCCGCAACAAGTTGTTGTTCTGGGTCTCTGAAGAAGTTTATAAAGGTCCTGTTGTCGCCCTTATGCACACTTGCAGACGTGAGCTAAGTCCGGCTCATAAGGGTTTTGTACTTGGTTATTGTTGCATAAGTTTTACTCCATAAAAAGTCTAAGGAGAGCAAGGTGCTAGGGCCTAGAAGTGCCTACACCCTAGAATCAAGATCTAGGAGGACTTAAGTACTACTTCTCCTAGACTTTTTTCCTCTTAGACTTTTGTTCATCATTATCAATTTGCAGCCTTGGAAGAAGTCGCCCTCCTTGACTCCATTACCCTTGAAGGAACTAGTCCTCTTCTCTTACTTCTTGACAAGACTCAACTCAAACTCTTTCACTTCATACTCTACTAATATACTAACCTAGCATAGATTACTAACTACTAAGTAAGTTGTTGCTAACATCATTGTTACAGCCTCTTCTTAGCAACTTTATCAAGCCCATTAACTAAGTAAACCAACCCAGAAATTGCACAAGCCAAAGCATTATCACTTTGAAGCTTTAAACTATCCTAGCTATTGTTCTAAAGGTGCATTTATGAGGTTGTTATAAATTATTTTGTTGTTGTTATAATTGTTGCTACAGCCACATTTTGCAGCCCTTATCAGCCCATGCTAACAACAAAACTACCCAGAAACTTGTGCTAGGCAAATTGCTACCATTAAGTGTTAAAAGTGTTTTATTGCCTTAGAAAAGTATTTTTTTCTTAAGTGGTTTGTTGCTGTCATAGCTATTAATTTGTTGTTGTTATAAACACTTTGGCAGCCCCCTTTTTAAAATTCATTTATTGACTTGTATTTAAAATTGTGAGTGACAAAGCATTATCAAGTTTGCAAGACTCTTGTATCTTTTCCTTGTCATCATAACTTGCAACTTTCAAGATACATTGTTGCTACCGTAATCTTATCTTTATTGTATAATAACTTGTTCTAGCGGCACATAATTTGTTTAAGAAGTCATTGATTATTATTGTTGCTACTAAAGTTTGATGTTTCTTTGGTAAAGGGCAGGTACAAACCCACTTTCATTTCCCCTTGTCCCTTTAAACTTTACCCATGTGACTCCTTCTATTGAGTGACCTAGAGAGAGGGGTGGCTTTTCACCGTATCTTTTTGCCCTTCATCAACCAACTAGGTCCTGAGACGTCTCACTTGGAGTGAGGTTCTCCTCCTAAAGAGAAAGAGCTACCTTATTGGAGTGACAGTGATAGGGTTACTTATGTGTTACATCAATCTAAGCCTGCTTGCCTTCAGGCTTTGGGCAAATATAGATTGTGCGATAACAAAGACCAAGAGAGAGAGAAGACTAGTGCACACTCTTATCCAAGGTCACATCTCTACACAAGAGTGAAAATAAGAATGGGTAAATGATGTTAATGAGATCATCTCCAACATCTCCTCCACAAGAGAGAACTCCTAACCAAGATGTCATATTTCCCTTCCATGGCTTCTCTGGGGTTTCCTCGTGAACTCATGAAACCTAGAAAATCACTCGAAGAAGACAAGTAGAAAGAGAAGAGTACAACAACGATGATAATGAAAGGACTCTCTCCTTACTCTATATATATGAGAGGTAAGGGAAGCCAACAATACAATGTAGACTCAAGCCGTTACAAGCAACCTATAACAAACACTTGTAGGTCCAAACAAGTGATGTGTTCCACTCCAAGGTACACATGTCATGCTCCAAGGTGATGTTGTACATAATAAGAGCTCCAAGATGATGTAGCTACGCAATGTATGTCCACACCTCTTCAACACAAGCCTCCATGGACTCTATCGATCCTCCTAAGACATGTATTCCATTAGCTCAGTGGTGCCTACAAGAACACTGTTGCAACCTAGGCATCCCCAAGCCAACTCCAAGCCTCCAAGTAAGAATCCAAACAACACCATGTTGTCTAGGCTTGATGCCCTCCTCTAAGATGCATAATTCTTGTCCTCCCAAGTAGGGCATTCTCAAAGGAAGTTAACCTCTCTGTGTGGCCATCATGAAGGGCACCCACCCAATTGTCAAGAGAACTTCAATGCCCTAGGGAAGAATACCAAGCTAGCACATGACTAAGGTCAAGCAATCTCTGAGCAAGATGTTTTCACCATGCAAATCCATCACAAACCATCTCCCATGCGCCAATCCATCACAGGGCATCCAAGGGCTAAACATACACCATGTACCCCAAATCTCATGAAGCACACCAAACATGGTGTAAACACTTTCAGAGTAAATCGAAAACTAGCATTCCTTAACAAAATTACCAAACGTTGGTTTAGAGTTAAAGAGCTTGCTGGAATCATAGAAACTCTGAAAAATTCGCATGGCCAAAAGTCGAAATCAATGAGAGTGCTTGAAAAGGGGCTCTCATGCCAATGCAATAAACAATAGTTCATGTATGGGAAAATATGCAACAAAGGATGGACAAAGTTGAAATCCATATGGAATAAATATATAATAGATAAATTGAATGAATGAGATTGATTTACAATGAGCCTTCTGATGATACACGTATATGCATTGACTAGCCACAAAGGTGAATGGTTGTGTTCCTTAATTTTATTATTTTGTATTCAGTGAAAAAAGTCACAATTCTTTTATGTCAAGAAGAAATGGTGAAATACATTTAACATGTGTCTGAGAACACAAGCCAAAAAGAGACACTATAACTTGTGTCCTGATAATAACAAGTATATTGAATTGAAAACCTTATTTCTCTGAAGCTAAATGTTACACTAGTTTTCAACAAGTTCCAAAATTGAAACCAAAGTAAGAAATCTTGACCACCACTGACCATGCAACTAAACATCAACAAAAAGAAATAATAAATGTCCATTTCAACAAGACTATCAACAATTAAACAAATATTTATCTCACGGGAAGGACAAGAATTTCAGTGTCCTTTGACTTAGTGATCTCAAGTAGATCTACATGAACATTCACTGCCTACTTTGACTGAACTTCTACAGTACCATTTAGTTCTCTAAAACTATTCCTGCATGTAAAGTTATCCAATCTGTCCAACCGCATCTTTACCTTACGAATAAGATGCTCCAAGCCTAGATTTAGATTCCTCCAAAAATACATTCCACTACCAGCTTTGAATCCCCAAAGATATGTGATTCTAATATGACACTTTCTGCTACTAACCCCACCAAGATGAGTATGGCATTAACCTCTGCCATGTTATCATTGCCATACCCCAAACTGCATGCAAATGAAACAAAATGAAACTCTGAAAGATACAAAATCCTTCCTACTCCACACTTGCCCGGACTTCCCTCAGAAGCTCCAGGCCTATATTTATTTAGTTGCAAAGTACCAACCTACCTTGGGGCTTTAACAATTACCCCTTTCTGAAGACCATCAAAGGTATATTGAATCTTATAGAAGACCTGATGAGAATTGATTATCCCCCCATCAAATAACATATCATTTCTCATTCTCCACAAAGCCCAATGGGCAATTAAAAGAAGAGCTTCAAATTCAACTAAAAGTTTTTCCTCCCACCAAGATTTGAGTGTCTCCCCCAAATTTATGCCATTCCAATGTTCAACCCCCCTAGTGAAATTTATAACTACATCCCAGATCTCCATGGAAAAATGACAACCAACGAGCATATGAACCACACAGTCAGATGTACATCTACACATATGACACCAACCCAGATCCTAAAAGGATATTTTAAGTAGATTGTCCCATGTTAAAACCTTGCTTGATAGACCCATCCAAAGAAATATCCTAGTCTTTAATGATGCCATGATCTTCCAAACCTTCTACCACCACCATTGCTTGATTTGAACCTGGCCATCAATGAACATTGCCTCATATACTAGCATTGTTGTATAATAACTCCCAGCTAGATTTTCACCCACACTAATTGGTCCTCCTCCTCCTCTCTAAATGTAACATTGTTGGATGTCAATCTTTGAATAAAAACTTTCCACTCCACATCTTCTCGATCCTCCAATCCTAGACCTTTTGCTTCAACCACCTCCTCCCTGGAAAAGAGGACCTTCCAAAGCAACCTACATCTAACAAAGATGTTCTATTTAGAGTTATTAGAGAAGATCATAATCCCATAGACAACCTAAATCGTTGCCACCATCAATCCAAGGATCCACCCCTAGTCTAATGTTTTTATCATCTCATACCTTCCACGCAAGCCAATTCCCAACAAGGGGGAAGGTTTGAACCAAAGCTTTATTATTATTATTGTAATTATGATGTAATGTTTATTTATATATTTTATATTCATTACAATTAACTTGGCATTAAGTATTTCAATAGAAATTTAAATTAGTGGGTCAGATATACAGACTTCGATTAGGTTTCTGATGGGGATGATTGGAAATCGACCTCTAGGTACGTGTTTCATCTTGGATCTAGTCTAATTGTTTGGTCTTGGAAAAAACACTAGGTTGTCTTCTTATTGAACCGCTGAAGTTGAATACAAATGAGCATGGAATGATGACATTGAGGCAGTGTGGATTTGCAACATGGGAGAGCTTGGGTTTCCTCATATGGAATTGACAACAATGTATTGTTACAATCAAAGTGCAATACAAGTGGTTCATAATCCTGTTACACATAGTAAGATGAAGCATATTGAGCTTCATGCACACTATCTCAAATAACCAATACAGGTTAATGTGGTAACTCCTGTTATTGTAGATAACCAATACAGGTTAATGTGGTAACTCTTGTTAGAACAGATAATCTGATCATAGATATCTTTATGAAGTCATTGATAGAGGCAAAGTTTGTTGAATTTTGGTTTTTGCTTGGGCTTTAGGACACTGTCATTATGGGAGGGTGCTGAGATAATGCCACGTCTTGACCTTCCAAGAAGATGTGTTGAAGGGGGGATGTTGGAATTTGTGAATTAAACCCAAATTGTGGTGTAAGTCAGTGGATCTGCTGAGAAGACAACTTGTCGACAAAGGCATTTCCACTGGTCAGACAAGACCACTAAGCGGTCCCAACCAGGTTGACTATAAGCAAATGGGTGCAGAAAGGGCTAGGAAATGTGGATTGTCTGACCACTTTGGGCTGACTTGAGTGATCAAAATTGACTGTATCAAGTTATCAACCTTGTCTTAAGGAGATTGGCAATGTACCAAAGTGTATAAATAGATGGTCTATGGATCGATATATAATGATGAAAAACTATGTGAATAACGTTCTTGTGTTGCCTAATGTCATAACGGTGTTTCTAAACACTGCCACTTTTAGCTTCGACTTGTTTTCTACTTCTGCAATGCACCAGTGATTTCTAACATTTTATGAGGCTATGGTCCATGCTATGACACCTTCCAATCTGCAAGGCATCCGTTGCATGTTGAAACTTTTTTAACTTTCTAAAATCACCATCTCAGCTGTTGACTGATATACGTTTTACAATGGAAGAGGTATGATCAAAGTGATAGTCTGCAAGAGGTGGTATTCAGATGACATCCATTTCGATTCATTTACCTTGATAACGGAACCAGTACTTCCATTAATGAAAATAATCTTATATGCCTAATTCAATGTAAAGTTTTAGCTGGATGATGCAAATCAAGTAATCAATATTAAAAAAAATTACATCTGGTCTGGAAAACAATGGCTTTCCTCATCTGCCCAAATCAGGAACCATTTAGAAATAAATATATTCATATAGAAGTGCTAAGCCCATCAGCCCACCAAGCAATAGAATTGCTACTATATCTGCTCTCTGGATTGAGAATTTTGTTAGTAAATAAATCTTATGATTCCCAGCATTTCCACGGAAGCCTCGGGCCATCATTGCCTGTTTAAGAAAATTTCCGTAAGAGCAAATTTTAATACCAAAAGAAGTAAAATATCTCTAGAATCCAACTTTAGCCCAAAAGAAGTCAAAACTCTTTAGAAGAAAATAAGAATGACAAGGAACAAAGCAAGTGACAGGCATTGCTATTTAACTGAAACTTTCTTATTGCATAAAAAAGAGTAACATTTTGAATCAGTTTGGTGCCATATATTTGTATTTGCAGTCCAGGCTGAGTTACCTGTGAAATATGTTCTGCATGATTAAATAGATTGTTGAAAATGCGCCGTAGGTAAAGAAAGAGAACTGCAAAAGTATGCATGAAATCATCATCTGACTTAATAGGCATACTTATACAAGATAAAGTCAAAAAGTGCAGCTTTGCTTTTTAAATACATAAAGGTAAGCAAATAACTTGATAAGTTGATAAGCAAGAAGACAGACAGCAATAAATTTCCTCCACAGCCACCACCAAAGTGATATTGGCGATGAGGATTGAAATTTAGATGTTTATTTACTCACTGTCAACAGTCTCTAACACTGTCAAATTCTTCCATTTTATCCCACGAGCTACGATTCCCAGTGCTATGTTCCGCACCTGTCCAATTTAAGACTATCAATAAACACATTTTAACTCGAGTAGAATCCGCTAAAATCACTGGAAGAACAACCACAGGAATACATTCTGATGGAAAAAATGCAGATCAAACCATTAAATCAAGTTGAGGATTACCTCATCAAACACAAGGCTGATAAACCGAAGAGAAAGTAAGAGTGTGAGAACTATTTCATCCACTGGAGCTCCTACATGCGCTAAAGGCAGCAGATACCACCGTAAACCAGCAGCCAGCTGTTCAGGCATTGTTGTTGTCAGGCAAAGGCTTGCACTTTGCAAGACCTGTAAAGAGAATTGAAAACATATATTCAACATCTGAATCAACTTTATGATTCCAGCATTAAATTCATGTTGAAAAACAATAGCTAAAATATACAAACTGTAAAAAGGAGTTATGAGAATGATTGATTTAAATCCCTTCCATAGCTTGAAGAAATCCTCATTATGATACACTGCATTGGGAATAAGCAGTTGAGAAAAAACATAAGTGCAAATTTAAATGTGAAGATTCCATGTACGTGTAGGAGGAAAGAGAGGTAGTAACCTGTTTGGAAAACAATATGACAGGTGTGAACATGTATTCAAAGCAACACAACTGGTAGTAACATGTATTGAAATATACCTTAATGTAGTTGCAATTAACTAGTTAGCAGGCATTAGGGAAAGCTCGTGTCTATTAGAAAATATGGTATATGGACAATCTAAATATACATCTATCTCATTATAACAACGACCATTGTATAATTATCTTTTGTTAGTTTCTAAGTTGCACGAAATGTGGAAACAGGTAGGAGTTTCCGAAACAGGTATGCCCAGGAAACAAGATCCCCCCTCAAATTTTGGAAGCACCGTTTTTAAAAAATACAAAAAATATAAATATTTCTGAACTAGACTTTTTTTTTTTAACATAGCACCATTCAATCATCAAGAAATTTAGTGTCTTAGGAAATATTTTAGACTTAAATTTGTCATCGGTTTCCCACCATTAGGCATTTGTGTGCCTGTTGCAGGTCCCATGCACCTTTTAAGAGCTTTGGTGGTGTTGAAACTTGAAACACACCCTGTTTGGTCTGAAACGCTGGCTGTTTGGGCCAAGATGTGTCAGAAACATGGGTCTGCATTTCGGGGATGCGCTTCCAAATCCCTAAATGTTNCANGGTGTCAGAAACATGGGTCTGCATTTCGGGGATGCGCTTCCAAATCCCTAAATGCCCCCAAAACGTTTTGAGACATTTCTGGCTGTTTCGAAATGTATTTCCAAGTTTCAGCTCCCTTCTCAGTTTGGATTCTGTTTCTGCTTCAAATTTCAAATTCAGTTTAGAATAGAGTCATGCTGTGGCTTTAAATCCCTTGCCCTAATATCCCTCCCTTGTATCTGTAATATAAAAAGTCTTTACAATTTGATCCACTGACATTCAATTGTCCTTACAGTACAAAAGAGATTGATAATGATACATAGATCATATAATATATCAAGAAATCAATCCAACTGCATAGGATCCCAAAAAGGTATAGGCAAGACCCAAGAAAGTACTAAGACGGAACTTTATCCCTCCCTCTTCCAATTTCTTTTGACATGACAATTTTGGGAAGCTGCAAGATAATTGGACAATTTAAGAATCCAAACATGGAAATTAGTCAAAGGATCCTCCATGCAGAATACCAAGTTCTCCCAGATCAAAAAGATATGAAGATAATGGTAAAATCACATTGACACCCAAACACATTCACCAAACAACTACTTCTGCAACCAAATGAACAGAAGACCAGAAGACTGACCCCGCAAGCACAGAGGTTGTGTTGCAGGCTTGGGCTGTTCCTCATTCTTCTGTTTATTCTGCGAGAGGCATTGTCTTTCTTCAGTCTTGGCTCGGGTTTCTCTAGACCACAATTGTTTCTGTTTGTTACAAGTGCTTGCAGGGTGCCTTCCGTCCATTCTGTTGCAGAAGTGTGGTGATCTTATGGTAGGTGAAACAAAAACGGGACGCCTGCTGGTTTGTTTTGGCAGAGTTGTCATTTGTGAAATGAAAATAGGGTTGGCCTCCTGCTTGTGGTTCTCTTTCTGTATTGGTTTATTTTCTGATGGCTCTGTTTCTTGCCTACGTATTTTAGGGTTTCTTGGGGTTAGCATCCCTATGAACCTGAATATCTGCTGAACTTGTGGCATAGGCAACCTAGGTACGAATGCTAGCACTAAGGTAATGGCTGTTATTATGTCTCCCAATGACAAAGCCCTGATTGCTGAGGCTGAAGTGGTTAATGTTAGTTTTCAGCCTAACCCAGCACCCGGCAAATAAACCATAGCAAATACCTTGCTTAACTACTGCAGATTTACTGATTTAAAGCACAGCTGGGTTACTAACAATTTAATTAAATCGGCGGAACCATAAACAGAAAACCAATCCATGCACACATAATTCCTGACCTATAAATTGGCTTTTGTTATTAAGAATAATACAAAGCTTTACTAGGGCTCCTTTACTAGGAAAATGGCCCACTAAGGAAAAGTACAAATACAACAAACCTAGCACTCAGGCCCCGAAGAAACCCTTTGTTGATCTTCCCAAATCTTCCTGTTGGACACTCAGATCTGCACTAGATCTACCTGTTAGTTCTCAGATCTGCAAGATCTGTCTTTTGGTGCCTCAGATCTGCTAGATCTGTCTGCTGATACCTCAAATCTGCACTAGATCTGTCCACTGGTATCTCAGCTCTGCACTAGATCTGTCCGCTACTACCTTAGATCTGCTAGATCTACCTGCTGCCAGGCATAGTTAAGGAAGAAAGTCCTAGAACATGAACACCCTACTTTAGGAGAAGTCTAGACCATGATCTATGGCAAGTTGAGGGGTCAAACACAATCTAGAATAGGAATGCCCTACACATGGGAGGTCAAGAGCATGAAGGAGAGCAAATGCCCTAGCTTGTTGGAGACCCGAAGCAAGATGGGTGACAAAGGAAAGACCCAATGGAGGAATGCCCTAGCTTGGAGCACTGCTTTGGTCAAATGAGATCGTTTTATGACAAACATTCCACTTCAAGGGAGCATTTTGGCACCCTAATCATGAACCTACCCCTTGCAAGAGTGATATTTTGTGCAAAGGGGACTTTACAATAATGATGAAGTGACATTATGGGGCATTACATATTATCTAAGGCGTGTTCCATATATTTGGGGCTTGAGATATTTGGGGCAAGGACACTTGGTTCGAGGCACGTTCTACATATTTGGAGAAGAGTCCTTTGCATGAGGAAGCGCCATGTGGCATGGTTGACATGGTCCAGGCCCCTAAACAAAGAGAAAATGCATTAGCAAGATGACCAGTGGCCCTATGCAAGGGAGAAAGAGGTCCCACATCAAACTTGGACATATAATCTAAAGAAAGACATAATGGAATATCATTTGCATTCTAGAAGAGAAGCATTAGGTTTTATGATCTCTCTAACCGGAGCGTTAGGGTTGGAGGAGCTCTAAATGCAGAAGAAAAGGCCCTAGGGAGGTGGACCTTAGGTGGGAAGACACTTTCCATAGATTAAAATATTATTTTCACCTCTTTAAACCCTAGATGGAAAAAGCCCGAATTTGGGATGGAGAACGGTATAAATAGAAGAAAGACTCATTTGCTAGAGGCATTGTTGGAGTAGTGGGAGATGCCCTCCAAGCTTAGTTGAAGCTCTTTTGGGAGGAAGAAGTTAAGGGGAATTCAATGTGAGGTTCTTCATATTTCTTTTGTTTTTCTTAAGTTGATTTGATGGCTGGAATTTACTTGTACAAATCTGCCGATATAATCTTTCAAGAAGGGCAAGTTTGTTCTAATAAGAGGATTTTAGGGTTGAGGTGAAATCCTCCCTTCGTCTTGTTGTAATCGTGTGTTCATTGAAGGATATTTTCTGCTATAACATTCTGGTTAGGGTTGTTTAGTGCTTTTTTGAGGGTTTCCTAGTTAGGGTTTAGGGTCAAGTGTGGCGCATTTAGGCCCTCTTGATTTTTGGTGAAATCACATTTGAAGAATGATGTATTGTTGATTGTTTGTTCTATAAAGAAGGCTTCCTACTTTTGTCTACTTCTTTTATGATTTCATATGTGGCTGTCCTTTAGTTATTCATGGTTGCACGTTATTACTTTTGTACATGTTGCGAGGAGCATCATTGGAAGGGCCCTCCTTTAATTTTCTGCATATTGAAGGTAGATGCATGTGGTTAGTTTTGAGCATGTTTATAACAGCCTAACTACGGCTCCTTCCGTACTATTCGAATCCTCTTGATTGTTGATCTTGGCTCCATCACTTGATTGGATAGGCACCAATCTTGGAAATTCACCACCCCTTGAATTCAAAAGAATATCATAAACATCTTTTTTAGGATCCACCTTCTTGTTCTGGAGCAGACCCAGCTTAAAGTGAAAGAAAGAGTTGTTGTGGTGACACCGTGCAACCTTCTTAAGTGCATCTAGGGTTGCACTTGGTTTTAGGACTTTGAATATCTTTTAGGACTTTGAATATATTTGAGAGTGGGAGGTCACATAAGGCAAGAGGGGGTTGGATTAGGGGGTGCATGCAATGGATGGTTGATAGGGATGCACCTTCTAAATTCTAGTTCTAACGCCTAAAGAGAACAAAAGCAGAGTGGATTTTAGTTTTGAGAGATCCTAGAGGCAACCTTATAGAAGATGAGATGGAAATCTAACAAATTTTTCAAGAACATTTTCGAAGGATCTTCACTTCAATAGGCCTAGCCCCTTTGCATCAAGCTTGTATGAAGCTTGATAAATAGGTCATCCCCTAGAAGATAGAAACTCAGAGTGAGTTTATCTTTCTAGGGCACTGGAGTTGGATGAATTGGAGGCAAATATGAAAGCACTCAAGAATGCAAAGTATCCAAGTTCATATGGTCTCCATGTAGAACTCTACAAGAATATGTGGCATGTTGTGAGCTCCGCACATTTGAAGACGTGCAAGGAATCGATTAGCAATGCTAGTATAGGGGAGCTTGGCAATGCAGGTATCAAGCTTATTCCTAAAGTTGTTATAAGGGATTTGGAGGGTCGTCAACATCCAATTATTCTCCTCAATGTCTCTTAAGAATACTAGTAAAAGCATCAACCAAGAGAGTCTGGTTGTTCCTCGTTCAAAGTTCAGGTCAATTAATCAAGGCTATCACTTGCCTCGACCCTTTATGACATGGTGGCTAAGGCATCGTGTTATTTTATTGTAAAAAGAGTTGACCACAATCTAATCAAAGGAGTTCCCCTTCCAGAGCCCAAAGTAGAACAACGGAATTGCCACTTTGCAAACTATTTGTTTCTTTCCATTGTAGAGGAATGTGAATCTGTAGAAAATACAGTGAAATGTCTAGACAATTTTTTCACAACCTTGGGTTCCAAAATTGAATGGGCTAAAACTTAATGTTATGGGTAAAGTATTAAGGATACCCTAGGTTAGTGTTCAAGCAAAGGTTGGTCTTGGATTCAACCAAGCTAGTTGCTCACGATTTTGGGCATTCCATTTGCCTTTCAAGCCTCTCCAAAGGAACTCTGGGACATGGTGATCCAAAGAGTTGAGAATAAAATTGAGAAATTGATCCCCAAGCCCATGACACTAACAAACCATTTTGAGATTTGCACAAAGGTTTTAGAAACAAACTTCATGATGGGTGCCTTCCCCAAGTGCGTATAGGAGGCTACAAAACTCCTCTTTTTTGGGCCAAGTTCAAAGGTCATAAATGCGTCCATAGAATCAATTGAAGTGTGCAATGTACTCTGAGGGGTCAAGGTGGTGTGAGCATTCTCAACTCTCAAACTAATGGACAAGCTCTATGTGCTAAGTGGACAATCTGAGCTTTGGAAGGCTAGGAGGCTTGGAGACTCGAAAGGTGTTACTAAGGAACTGTATTACTCAAAGAGCCCCCTATGGTAAGAAATGTTAGTTGGACCTCAACGTTCAAGATACTATCCTAACCCCAACTAACATTAAAATCAAAGGAACATATGTGGCTCAGAGAATCTCATGAGGCTGAGAAACTATTAATCCATTCCTGTGGTGAAAGGAAAATAACTTTCAATTTGGTCTCTCATTAAATGAGAACTAGATTTGGTAATCACTCATTATATTAAAAGATAACAAGTAGTTTGTCAAGACTCCTTGGTTCTTAGCCTAAAGGATTTTCAAAAGACAAATTTAGACCATTATATATTTTTTGGAACTGGGATTGAATTTATGGCCATAATAGAAGGAAACATTCAAATTGAACAGCGTTGATACATCGGTGCTAGATAAAGTCAATAGTATGGTGCCAAACTCACTTCCTTTCATTTTGGTACTTTAGTCCCCCATAAACAAGTGGAAAGATTGATAATGAAAACTGTCCAAATCCTTCCTTAAGTATAAGCTAGCTAATAGCTATCGTTGGTTGTTGGGAGGCCAATGTTAGATTCTCATTTGAATAATCTCTAGAAGATTAAATCCAAAAAGACCTATTGGCTCTTTAGGCTAAGGAGTCTCTAGAAGTCTCTCGTGGAATCCAAGAAATATTTTTTCAATTGGTCCCTTATTTTAGGAGGCATCATCATTTCCAATTGTCTTGTTCTCCTAGGAATTCCCAGTCCCAAGTTTGCATTCTAGAATCTATAGTAGACTAGAATCCCTTAAGCATCTATTCTAGTTTAGCCCCTTTGTAAATTCTACCCAACAACAGGTAGAGGCCCTTTGTGGCCATCTTTCCTTGAATCCCATTTCTTCAAATCCATCGTTTTCTCTATCAAGTTTTAATCTGTATGGTAGCTTGTTAGAATAGAAACATCTTTCTTGATATGGAAAAAAAGAATGATATCATTTTTAGATTTAATCAATCCCTTGTGGTTAGAACTTTTTCTTGGCTTGGCAAGGTGGTTAAGTCTCTCAATATTTCATTGTGGACTACAATTCAATTCCAGAAAATTGAGATGGATTTTGCTAAACTCTAATGGCCCTTGGACTACTAGGGTGGGCCCCTTGCACCATGATTCGGGAGCCTCCTAATTAATCTCTGACTACTTTGCTCCATTCTCAACAATAATGCCATAATAGTGGTGTTGACCACCTATTTCGACTAGGGGTCAACATCATGTACCATGAAGCTATGTGCCTGATGGTGCAACTGATTTTGAAGATTTATGGCTCAGCAGGGCAATTTTGCCCCTGGCACGTCTTTCTGTAATCAGAATGTCCGCTCCCCTGCATGGGATAATAATGTAATAGGTCAGCATGAGTCATATTTTAGTTAGTTGCCTAGGACTTTATCATTAGTGAAGTCCTTTCATCGAGTGTTTTTTATCCTCGGGTAATTTTTAATTACCCTTGAGTTTTTCACTCACAATATTCCTCCAAAATGGTGAAAGGTGTTCTAATGATCGAGCCCAAGAGGTGACTAGAGTCTAGGAATGTTGTAAATGCCCATGCTAGACATCTTCTATAGTCTTGCGGAATTCCGTCGAATTTTAATATTTTTTTTTAATTTATTAAAATTACCCATTTAATGGTAATTTTAATTAATTTTGATGTAAAAATGTAAAAATTTGGTCCTATGGGATTTTGGTAGGGGTATGAGTACTCAAAACAAATGGCATGAGACCCCCTACATCCTTGGACCAAGCTTCAACTCATTTGGACAAGTTTTGCTAGGTCTTCGTCCATGAGAAGTCCAAGTCAGTCTAGAGTCAGCAATTAATTGCTCTAATTTGGCTAAGTAAAAATGCCAAAAATTGTAAAAAGGGATTAAAGTCATGAGAGAGAATGGGTAAGGTTTCCTAACCTTTTTCCTAAGTTGGAAAAGTGATTTTCCACTTAAA
>CBVK0100516076.1:6635-18126 GCA_900067695.1 Picea abies
TCTCTCTCTCTCTCTATATATATATATATATATATATATATATATATATAACCGACCTAGATTCATTTAGCTCCGGATCTATCAAGAGGGATCAAATCTCTCAAGGTGCAAGTCTTTTATAGGATGCAAAACTTGAAGAAAGGTTAAAAGTTTGCACCCTGAGAGATTTGATCAAATCTCTCAAGGTGCAAATCTTTTTTAGAATGCAAAACTTGAAGAAAGGTTAAAAGTTTGCACCTTGAGAGATTTGATACCTCTAGACTCTTTATAGGTCAGGAGTTAAACATATCTTCACTAGTAATTGTTACAAGGAAAATCTCTCTATGGCTAGGGGTAAACCACAACAGACAGAAATGACTGCAGAAATCAACTCTATTCTCAAGTATGCTATATAAACGAATATGCTAGCAAGACAAGATAAAAATCCTACCTCGTCAGGACATTTGATGAAATCCACCGTTGAACACTTGATCCAAAACAATACACCTTCAACTAGTCCTCAACAACCAAGCAACACAATCATATGGCGATAATATATAATGTTAGCACATTCAATAGCATAATCCATCAACATTCATAAAAAATACGCCCATGGAATAATAATTCAAATATTTGCAAGATATCAATTGGACGAGAAAGATATCAATTGGACGAGAAAAGAGTATTTCTATTAAGATATAATCAACAGAAGTGAATAAGTTACAGACTTCCGAGTCAGCACGGTTCGGAACCGAGAAACTAAGTTCCTTCCAGCTGGGCCTAAACCACTTCAATCCTTCACCAAAGTCAAGCTCATATAAGAGAGACAATGAAGTTTTCAATCAATAAGGGAAGAGCTTGGGGGATGAACACCGTGTTCAGACTTAAAGGATAAAGGGATGCAGACTCAATGTGAAGTGAATAATTCCTCCATAGTAACTTTTCTCTCAAAGTTGAATTCTTTCTCCTCTTTTCCATAGCTTGGAATTGGCCCATTTATAGCCTTCAAGTGGAATTGAAGGGCCGAGTTGGAACATTTCCAGTATATGGAAGGCCAAGGATCATTGATCTAGTGACGTGACATGGAAACTTGACACATTTTTTCAATTTTTGGCACATTTCTTGTTGTACGCAGGATGTAGTGGTGCAACTTGCGTATACGCATGTTGTATAGTAGGCAAGGTGCGTATATGTGGAAAAATTATTTTTTTAGCTCTGGGATTTGCAAAAAGGGATGACAAGTCTGCATAGGGAAATGGAAAAAGGCCTTCTGTGCAAGATTGCATGGGGTGAGACAAATCTTGCTATAACAGATGCCCCCTAATGTGTGAGGTCAGAAGAGTATCTGCGATGGCCAAAATGCATTATAAAACCCAGAAGTGGAGTAATGGGGACCCAGTTGGAAGAACTAGTTGTTCATTACAATCTGTACTGACTTTGCATACATGGCCGCCAATTTGAATTACATTGCAGATCCATGTGAAAATATACCAAACAACTGTCCATGGCCATGAATAGGCAAATACAAGTGCGGTTACATGTCAAAGGTTGTCATAGTCATGAACAAGGCCCAGTAAAACTAGTCTCAAAATCGATCTGAAGATATCTGTATACAATGGAGTACAATCTGATCTCCCATGATCACTGAAGTCACACAGGTATTGGTCCAATGAAAAGGTAGCAACAAATCAGGAAAGTTGCGACTACATACTGATGTCTTCAAGTCTTTTACACAATCCGCCAAAGGTGCAAGTCTACATCGTGTGAATAAAGGAGTTGAGGTCGAACACAATGAGACTTCATTTGATTACTGGTCATTGAGGTATACCGTTAAAAAACACAGGACAACCTACCGATGATGAAAGTAGGTATCGAGGCACCGATTACATTCTTACAAGTGTGACTGAAGGAGTCGGGGTCGAACACTTGAAGAATCCATTGATCAGGAGACATTGGTGTATTCTCAACTGTCGATAGCGAGAGAAACTGCCACTAATGATTGCAAGCCTCTAGGTACTCATAGGACTTTAGGTCTCGTTTCTGGAATAGATGAGATGAAGTAGATGGAAGGAGACCCGTTGAAAGGAGAGCATTAAGGCATCTCTCATAATTCAGCACGAGGTACAAAGAAGGAGCTTGATGATTTGGAGGAAATCAAGCGAAGAACATGTTCATGAACCCACGACCCTGTGCATCTTTCACGTGTGCCAATTGCAAGCGGTAAACGAAAAAGACCCTCTGAATAACAACCAATGAGGAAAACTACTAACAAAGGCGAGGAAACCACCAATAAGGCTAATGGCTTCCAAGACACTGCATGAATCCCAATGTGTGAATAGATGTCTTGTCGTCGAACATAAGGGAAACCACCTAGTCAACTACCAATGATGAAATGTCGATTGTTGGGTTCAAGGTTACCTACAAATGAGGAAATTAGGACCATGGTGCGTAATAGGACTACAACTTCATGTGATTCTGAGACAAATTGAGGGTATGGTCGACATGCAAAGTCAAGAGTTCCGAGGAATGACCGACACAGGTTGATAAACATCCTTTGAATAGGAGCATGATATATATGGAAGACACTGGCAGCATAGACTCAATGATGAAACCATGGGATGCAGGAGGCATCATTCAAACTCTCCATAGGGATTGGAAGAGTAACCAGTCGGGGGAGAAAAATCTATGTAACGAGCTCATCTTCCTAAGGCCATGCTAAACCCAAAATTGTGATGATAAGTGGACTCAATAACTTTGTGCTATGTTCAAAGGCGACACGGCTGCTGGCAAAATAAGATAATACTCCCTTACCGCCCGTCTTTTTTCGTTTTTTCATAGTCAAATGAATGCTATGATACATAGAAGGAATTGCGTGTCACAAGTAAGCAAAAATAGTTCCAGCAGTGGAACATACCTATGCTCAATGAAAGGAGGTGCATGCGGGAGATGGACACTCGGGGGAATGTTCCCTCTTGGGTATAGGGTGTCAAGTTGCAAAGGATATAAACGAGGCTCTGCTTGGTTGAGGATGCAGAACTGCTGAGGCAAACGGTTTATAACGCAAAGCGATAACTGACTATAGGCTTAATACTGCAAGCAAGGGCATGAGATGCAATCACAACTTAACACCAAAACATGTTCTTTTTCATAATCTTAGTCTATTTGGTGTGAAAAAGGGATAAACTTGTACCAAATAGACATCTTTTCAAATCCAATTTACGAGTGTGAAAGAGACAAGTTCACTTGGCAATCTTTTCGCTTTTTGAAAACGATTCAGAAAAGAGCTTAACTAGGACTCATGACCTTTCAAGTCCAATTTAACGACTGTGAAAAGGACAATTTCACTCGACAATCTTTTCACTTTTTTAGACAAGTTGGAAAAGAGCTTAACTCAGACTCACTTGGGAGTTTCTAGGCGGCAAGTCACGGGGGAGGCCAAGGCTCCCGTGTTGGACTTCTGTGAAATGTCAGTATCTTACGAATAGTCAACACCATCTTGGGAAAACCCAAATCTCTCCAAGTCGAGGAGGATAAAGTGCTAGGAGAGGTTACCGTCTCCATGATATATCAGATGATGTATCTTACTTGAAAGGACATAGGCGAAGGCATTGGATACCCCGCAAGACCATCCCAATCAAAGAGAACTTCTTCAGGACTTGGAGGGAGAATACTCGGGGAGAGTAAAACTCTCTCTTGTTCAGAATGTGCAGTATCAGAAATGATAACGACATGGTTGAAGGATGCATCACCCTCCTGTTAGCATTGAGAGTCACCCTCAAACTGCAAGAGGATAATATTAGTACCCATCAAAATGTTTGTGGAGGTAGGTTTATGTGTGGAGGTAAAATGGACAAAACTCAGTACAAGAACGTTTGAACACAGAAACTGGACAAGCAATGTATAGAGAAATGAGGTCCTCATTAACTTCAGTCAGTGGTTTAAGGTTAAAGGTGAGCAAAGGGAAGACTTAGTGAGAAAGGTGAACAAGTCTTCCATGGGCATCCAACTTTCAAACAACTTGGTGAAGAAAAACTCAGGCACAAGAGAACTCTTGAACTTAAGTTTCAGACACTGAAATATATCACAGTAGCATAATAATCAAACCTCCATTACTATGTGACTACAACAATTCATATGTATCCTCCATGCACGAGCATTTCAACATAAGAAGAAACAAGATAACAAAGAAACTGACTGAAACTGGTCACAACAACACTGTAATCAAACCTACATCACAATATGACAACAACCATCGTTTGGATCCCCAATGCACAAGTGTTTCAATACAGATTAAACAAGATGATGAAAGAAACTAACTTCTATTAATGCGAAAGTATCAAGTCACATACAAAACCAGAGAACAACTTTGTTATCAAAATATTACAAAATAGGGAGCTTTGCTCAAACAGTTGATGACCATAACAAAATCTAGAACTAATCTATTTATAATAGGTTCAGTTCACAACTGCCAGGAGTGTAATCTGGCCATCATATTCAAAGATTTACGTCTGTGTAGCCTTCTGTCAGACTGTGCATGTTTCCTCCCGTGAGACGCAAACTTGACTCAGTATGGGATTGCAAGAAGAACCCATCCACTGCTGTACCTTGGGCTGACAACTTTGTCTCCTTAGCCATATATTCCATGCTTTCTATTTATGGACTGATCTAAGGTTTCAAATACCAGTCCCTTCTCATTAACTGAATCCTTCTCGGTATTGGAGCACGACGAGACGACTATCGGGTGGCCACCTATCATTGTTGGATAAGGCATCATATGTGCACATGATTTCAGGGTTGTGGGAAGCGGTTTGGGCCCACACTGCTTTCAGGCCCAAAATGCACCCTCTTCCACCACGTAGCCTCCTCGCAAAACCGTGGTTAGGATTTCGGCCCGCCTTTGGATTTTAACGTCCGCGCAGCTTTTGGCACCGAAATGATCGGGGGCTGTTGATCTGATAGTGACCCGTGATCTGGGTGCACCGGCTATTTTAGCGCCCCCGCCAAAGTTTTATCCGATTTCCAATTGTGGGATCCTTCCAACCGCGTTTAGAGGTGGTGCTAAACTGAACTGTACAGGGGATCTCCTCCGCTGCAAACTGCACTTTCCCGCTCGCCTGTGCTCCTAGCTGTCAACTATGACCCTAGACAACTTCATGTGATAACATTTGGCTCCACAAGGGATGACATGCTTCTTGCGAGCTACCAATAATGTGTAGTTCAAGTGCCTTAACATTTGGGTCATGGAGTCTCTTATTCAAACAAAAAACAAGAAGGAAGTGGTAATTACAATGGTGGAAAGCCAATCATGGCTTAAAAAAAATATTTCTTCAGAAAATGCCCATTGATAGGGCCACTAAAGACTTCAAAACCCTCCAAGCTCTGCAACTTATAGGTGTTATTTGAAAATACTTCAGAAATCTTGAAAGGACCAATCCATAAGGTTTCGAATTTACCATTTTTTCCTTTGTCTTTCTTGGGGGCATCCCACTTGAGCACCAGATCTCCTAGCTGAAAATATTCCTTTCTTGCCCTCTTGTCAAAGGTTCGTTTTATTTTCTGCTAGTGATCCTAAGCTTTATCAAGAAGCTTCTCCCTAACTTGTTGTACTTCTACCAACTGTTGTATCCTCCTGACCATATCATCAAGTTCTCCTTGGTAGTCCTGGAGGAATTTTTCCACAGGCAAGGCAAGCTGAGTAGGAAAAATAACCTCAACCCCATATACAAGCTGAAAAGGGGAAACACCCAGTGACCTCTTTGTTGTAACTCTATCAACCCATAATGCAAATTTCATCTTTGATTCCCAGGCTTTCTTATTGTCTTCTAACAATTTTTTGACGATCTTTATGAGGCTCTTGTTAGAGGACTCTACTAAACCATTTTCCCGGGGGTAGTAAGGAGTAGAATGGATTAATGTAATCCCATACAGTTCACAGAACTTGATCAATGGTTTATCTTTGAAGGAGGCATCATTGTCTATAACAATCATGCTTGGACAACCAAATCTGGACATGATATCCTCAAGAAAGCTAATAATTACCTTGTGGGAGGAGCTCCTTCTAGGAATGGCTTCTATCCACTTGGTGAAATAATTAGTGGCAGTCAAAATCCACCTGTGCTGACCACTTGAGGTTGGATGGATTTCCCCAATGAAGTCAAGACCCCACTATTGGAAAGTTCCAGAAACCACTACAGGTTTCAAAGACAAAGATTTGAGTTGTTTCTTTCCAGAAAACTTTTGTCATTTGACACAGGCTCTAATCCTTGCACAAGCATTAGTAAAAAGGATGGGCCAGAAACACCCAGCTCTGAAGATCTTATTTGCCGTGGTCCTCCAGAAATGATGTCCCTCACATAAGTTGTCATGAAAAGCGTTGTTCGAATGCAATGACTACTTGTTCTAGCTCTTCTCCTCAGCCTTCAATCTCCTCAAACAGTTGGCAAGCTTTGTCCTGGTCTGGTTGGAGCTTCTGAGTCACTTCCATGAATTTTCCCTATATGGTGTGGACCTACTTCTAAGCAGTGCACTGTTCCTGGGATCTTTTCATCCTCTCAACTGTTGACAAGAGTTTCAATTGCGCATGTACTGTCACTGCTTGTTGCTTTTCCTCCTGGAGCTGTGACTCCAGTGTCTTCAGGTCAGGGTCTTCAGTAAGTCTCTCATAAGTCTGCACACTTCTACTACTAAGTTGTTTACATTCCAAAGCTAATGCTTTGATCCTCTCAACTGCACTCCGGGCAGTGGCTTCTCTTTGGTCTCGCACGTCCTGCAGAGTGCTTGGCACTATTTGTATCTCTAGGTCTTCTATTCTCTGTTGAAGCTGCTGGATGGCTTCAACAAGATGCACTACTTGATGCTCCACTGGGTCTTCCTCCTTTTTCTCTAAGCCCGTCACAGGCCTTTGTTTTCCCATGTCGCTCGAATACCAGAGTGAGGTGAACTTTGTGGCTAAGGGTTCAGGTGGCTCTATTTCAGAGAAGGCCACACCTTCCGACATCTCCCAAGCTATGAATGTGATGTGGATCAGTAGTCAACTAAAATGGAACTCATAGCCCTGATCTTGAGCTTCACGGTAGTCTTGGTCTAACTGGTTAACTAAGTACTTTGACCAGTTCATCTGTATTTCTTCCACACATTTTCCTGCGAGGTCAACAACAAACCTTGTGACCTGCGTGGGTCTGTTCTTCCAAACTATCTTACCAGCAATCAACTAGCAAGCAAGGTGCACTGCGCCATTCTGGATGGAGGCTACCTTGTATCCTCGCTTCCCCTTCTCCACATAGTTGTAGGTATCTTTAATATTCTGTGCCGGGGCATGGTCTGCAGCCTTTTCTGGGTAAAAGTCTTGCGGGTCTGGTCCTTGCATGATCAATCCAGTGATCCGATGGATCTGGACCGGGTCGACGGTGATGCGTCTGTCTAGCCATAGATAACTGCCATGGAATCTCGATAACAGGAGCTTAATGCACGTGTTAACCTCCTGGTGCCTTCTGAAATGGGGTATCTTCATTACATTCAAGATAGTGGACTGTGCTGAGTTTGTTCAACATGCACGCTCGGTTTTTGGATAACTCAGGTCGATGAACAAATGCTCAATGTAATGGAACAGGTGGAAAAATCTCAATAAACATAGCGCGGTAACAATGCGTTCTCTTGTTGGCTCAGATGCAATTCGCGAAAGTGTTCTCGGTGCAACAGTGGACAGAATAAGTAGACAACGATGTAACATATCCCTCCAATGGACAAGAGACCTTCATCAATGCAGTTCTATCCATTATGGCGCGATCACAATGGTCCGATGGTGAGATTTCTGATCGTAATTGTTGTTATAACCGTTCGGGAATGTCAATCTAATGGTTATAGTGCCTCCAACGGTCATATCAGTCCGCCATGTCGAAGTGTCAATCTGAGCTGCTCTGATATTCCGGTGAAGTTCAAATTCTGGATACCTTCCTTCTGCGAAGTCTTCTCTGCAACTTCCTGTAATTTCTCCAACTTTGCTTTCTTCTTGTTGAGCTTTCTAGCCTTCTTCCCTATGATTTGCGTCTCAGTATTCCTCTTTCCATTATGATTCTTATCTCCTCTTGGCATAACAATTTCGTGTCGTTGATCGTATTTACTAGGGTTCAAGGGAAATACTTCTTCTCTGTCTGGGGTAGGTTTTCTACTCTCCTGTACAGACAAGTGTTTCAAGTATTCTTTTGTTCTTTCAACTTTGACATCCAAGTTTCTGGTTCCGAACAACTTCGACCTGTTCTCCTATTCTTCGATCAAGTGTGTTATCCTCCTAGTCATGAAATCTTGTAATTCTTTCATTTTCTATTCTAGAGCTTCCTCTTCTTTTCTTCAGGTCTGGTCTTTCTCAATCTAGGGTTTTCCTAGTAACATAGAAAATGGGGCGCTGTTCTCAATGAATTTAACAACCTCAAATTCTTCCTTTGTCGAAGTTCCATGAGCACTCATAGAGTTTTGGGTAAGTCTTCCACATAGGGTTATCAACTTTCCTCTAAATAATCCTATTCCACCCAATGAATGAATCATAACAGGGTTTCCTAAAATTTTCCAGGTTCTTTCTGTCATGATATTCACTTGTGTTTCCTCATCCAGAACACAGTCTATGTCGAAGTCTCCTATTCTTGTTTCTATGCACTTTTTTTCTTTGAAGATCTCTGATAAGTTGATATCTCTGTGATCATTCAGGGTTTCTTTCATTTGTAGTAATACAGTCTCTGATTATTTCTGGGGTTCTGCCATAATATTAGTTTCTTGGCCTTCCTCAAGGTTTTCTTGTCTCATATTCATTCTTTCAACTTTAGCAATCATTCTAGGGCAATCCAGAACTTCATGGTCCATAGCTTTACAACAAAGACAACTAGGTCCATCATTCCAGGGCAATCCAGAACTTCATGGTCCATAGCTAACTTGCAAAAAATTCTTCCTAGGATCCTGCATCCATTTGTTAGTCCAAACATTCTTTCTATGGATAGGAATAACATATATTTCATTATTTCTATCAGATCTACTCATATCAAACCTTCTTTCGTCTAGTTGTGCTATAATTTTCAGATTAGGACAAAATTTATCAAACATACCTAGATCCATACTTTCAAAATAAAAATTTCCACTTATCTTACCTTTAACAAAGCACAAAGCTTTCAGATCTTACCTCGTTAATAAAAACATTTCACTTTACCTTTATCAGAGCACAAAGCTTTCATATCTTACCTCTTTTCTTAAGATATGCCTCCTCTCTTAGTACAGAGCTTCATAATTCAAGTAGAGTACTGTGCACTAAAGCAACAAATCTACGCATAGAGATTTGTTTCTTTTCCTCAATTCCCAACAATCACAGTTTCAGGTCCCGACAACAGAACCATTTGTTGGGCACAGGGGCAGACCCAGGGTTCAACGCTTCAACAACACACCAACAAAACTCTAACTACCGGCCCTTTCGACAACACCTGTGAAGCAGATAATGTCTCACCTGAGGTAGAGGCAGAGGTGGTTGCAAGACTCAGATGTCTGCAACCTAGTTGGGACATAGATCTGTGATTAAAACACCTTAATAGAGAACTTAACAGTTATTGTTTATTAGTATTTAGTCTTTGTTTGCAGCGTAGATAAACCCTAATTATAGAGCAACGCAATATTCGACAAGATCCAACACATTCAAGCACTAAGCACATCAACATAGATCAAATCTAGCATCTTATTCACATCACTAGGCACTAAGATATCATATTCATCTAAGCATACATCATTGCACTAAGAATTAATCATATGAAAAATAAAACAACCATAATGCACAAAGCAACCACAACATAGGATATACGTTGTTCACTCCCAGCCTGGGGCTACGTCCACCTACTCTTCTTCTCTTTATTGTCTTTTGTCAATCATCTACATGTACAAAGCCACAAGATCCTACTCCGCATAGGACAAGAAATCTGCGCACACTCCGCCAGATCCTCCTTCCCCGAGTTAGGTTACAACACAAATCCCTACACAAGCTCTTTACATCCAGTTGCACTTAGCTCTGCAAGTGTCCAACACAACATGCACAAAGAATTTACAATTATCACTTGCACTTAGCACAACATCACATAGATGCATCTCTCCTTACATCTCCTAGACATCTATTTATACATTACAAAAGGGCCTAGACATGGGTAAATCTATGGGCTAACATCCCCATACCCGTTACATAAGCCCAAAACCCAAAAATCCCTAAACAAGGGGTCAAGATCCCGTGATCTCCACTTCGACTTGCGCTCGGCCTTCGACAGCCTGTCGAAGTCCCAAAATAGGTCAAACCTGACCAAGGATCTCCAAAACTTGGTCAAGGGCCAACAAGACAACATGTTTTCTTTGGATATGTGAGTAATATATTTTTTGAAAATAATTTCAAATATCAATGAGATAAATGGTCAAATGTGAATGTGATGATGGGAGTCATAAGGAGGGGTGTTTTTCTTAATTAACTAGTTATGTTATGATTGTTAAGAGCTAAAGGGAGTCACAAGGGGTCCCACCTACTAGTTATTATTTATTTAAAACCCTTATTATGATTTATTACTCTTCCCCCCTAACAAAAATTTTGGTTGAGTTTTTAGTTAACTTAACTAATGAGGTAGTTCAACTACTTCAACCAATTCTAATTTGCTTAAAGGAAAAAGAAAGGGAGGAACAAGAGGAAGATACAAGGAGAAACATACTAAGGTTTTCTCTTTGAGTTTATGTTGAGATAACTCAGTTTTCATTCATTCCTTAATTTATCACAAGCCTAATAATTTTTTATTATAGCAAGGTCTTATTGTAGACAACAAGATTCAGGGCTCAATTACATCATTCAGACACTTGTTTTTCAGAGGTGTTCATCTATCTTTGATAGTTTGTGTAGACTTGTCTGTTTGTGAATTAGTTTTCATGACTGACAAAGGCTATTGTGAATTAGTTTTCATGACTGACAAAGGCTATTGTGCAGAGTCGGGTGGGCAACAATTTGTGGCAAGTTGATCCATCTTTTAGAGTTTAGTTTTTTTTATTTTCTGTTAGAGGTCCTTTTGTATGTTCCATAGGGGATGTCTAAGTTTGACTTTGGTCCAAAATTTTGTAAAGAGAATGACTCTTTGGTGAATTGGAATGACATAAAGGATTGCTTTATGTCTCATCTGTATTGATTATCATCTTGGTGTCTTTGCTTCTATCTCTACATTTATTTCAACAACTGTTATATTCAAAAAATCATATAAATAACGAATTTTCCAGCAAGCTTTTATTTATAAAAACACTGCCTAAGCACTTCTAATCAATACTTGTGAGTTAGTATATTATTTTTGATGGCTATAAACATAGGGTGACATTACCATCTATTTTTCTTTAGCCAAGCATAATTTGAAAATGCTTGAGTAAGGTAATTTCATATCTTTTCCTCAACAATGGGTATGTAGAGTAGGATAGATGGCATGTAGTGATAGGATTACAGTGGCGGCGTGAGGTGAGTGGTATCGGG
>CBVK0100516083.1:0-18091 GCA_900067695.1 Picea abies
GTGCATTAGGGCGACAACAGGGCCAACGTCTCCCTCAGAAGGGCTTGACATCCCTCTTTTGCTCATATTATGACATTTTTCTGGCAATTAATGTAAAAACAGTGTAAATTTTATGGTCAGCCTTGTCGGCTGTTTTAATGACCTTAATTTTAATTCAAAGGTCAAGGATTGGTATAAATAGAGGACGTTTCTCCTCATTTTAAGGATAACACAACTCACTCTCTTGTGAGAGATCAACTTTTAGTCTTTTGCTTGGTATTATTGGTCTTGGAAGTGAGGCGCAACTCTTATTGGAGGATTCTTCTTGGCATGTATGGTATTTCTCTCATTGGAAGGTTTACAACTAGGGTTTAATTAAGCATTCTTCATGATTTGTAAGTGAATTTTTCATGCAAAAATTCTTAAATGAATGGTTGTAGGCTTAATTTCTTACATTTGCTATATCATTGCTATTATATTGCTAAATCTTAAAACACTAGGTAGCAAGCACACAAGTAGGTCCTTGCTATATGTCCCCATGCTTGAGAAACTTGTTTTAGCCATTGATTAAGGAAGATATAGCCTATTTGTTGCTACACTTATCTCTCTTTTTTTGAGTTAGCATTAAAGTATAGGTTGAATAGAGGAGACATCCTAGGCCTAGTTAATTCTACACCTAGGGTTTTAACCTTCTAGGGTTTGAGAAGCCTTGCTCCTGCAACACTTTTCTCCCTTAGATCTGTATTTTAAAGCTAGCCGTTTTGCCAAGAATATTTAGAGAAAGAGGAAGGAGCATGAGGCCTTGCTTAAGCAACACCGAAATGAGCCTCCTTCCCTTAGGGTTTTGATTCTAAGGCCCTGCCATTGCAGCACCATAGAACCTAACCTTCTAGTCTTTAAATTTTGAATCCTCCTGAGATCTTGCCCTTACTTTTGACTCCATATTACCCTCAGGCACTGGTATTCTCTCCAACGTTGAGCTTGTTGTGCAAAATCATTTTTCAACCTCTCAAATTTGAAACCCTAACTAACCCTAACGTCTCTAACTAGGGTTGACGTCATACCTGACGCAGCAACCCTTCTAACCTAGCAATTAATGATGACGTCATGCCTTATTTGAGCTTTTGTTGATAGAAAACATTGTTGGCTTGGTCATCTTGTGATAGACATTGATAAATTGATGATATTCATTGACTAATTAGCAAAACGTTGACCTTCTTTGTCTATTATACTAACCCTAAAAGAAGCTGACGTCATCTCTAGGATATTGACGCAGCAACCTCTTGTATATGAGCAACTAATGACATTTAATGCATTGATTTAATTCAAGGATTGATCATTTTCATTTGATGCCATATTATTCCGGTGTTTATTGACAAGTAACATTATATAGCTATTGTCATTATTGCAATCATTGACTTCGTCAATAATTACTGTTGTATACGCTCATATACATTAATTTTGATAGTCATTGAATTATGAAGTATTAACCACTATTGCATGTACTAGTTTCACTATTGTCTTGTCTCGCAAGCAGGTGCCTTTTTGTGGTTATTCTTTACTTGACTATCTTCTGGGCGGTAATCTGTGAAAGGGAAACTTGCCTTAATCCTTTGGGCCTTTTTCTTTCAAAACCCCAGATTACCAGGGACATCTCCCTTGGGCTTAGCCACCCTAAATAGAAAGGACCTCCCCATTGTGGTGACATTGGGTGGGGTAGGTCCCTGTTACGCCAGTTTGACCCTTATCCTATAAGCCTTGTAACCTAAAATACAAACTGAGCGAAAACATACTGCAAGGAGAAATCCTTGTTGACTACTTGAAATTCTTGGAGAAGAAGCTCTCATTGATATCCAATTCTTGTTCCAAACTTAACAAATTAGCTTTTGTTTTTCTTCTTGTTTTTGCCTTGTTTGATGCTCTTGTTTGTCTGAAATAAACTTGGTCATCTGGCGACTCCACTTTTAAATAATTTGACGAGGTATTTTGCAAGAAGGAATTCCCGACTTGCTTTGCTTCATCCTTGAACTTGGAAGCGTTTGTGGGTGAAGCTAGCTAGTCCTTCTTCTTGTTGGATCCTTAGTAATCTTGGGTCCCAGTCCTTTTCTTTAGACCTTTGTTTAAATGTCTAGTTAGAAATGGATGGTTTTTTTTATCCTATTGACTTTTCATGAATTGTCGGTTACCCTCATGATATATCTAAAGATGTTATTGATAACATTCCTGACTTTTATGATCATGATCATGCTGGTGCTCACATTTGGGCTTTCACTAAGTGTATCGAGAAATGGTATGATCCACCTATTTATGCAGATGTTCTAATGCAATTATTTGTCTTTACTCTTTGTGGTGACCAGGCAAATGATTGGTTTGATGATTCACCTGATAAGACATTCAAAACCATACGGGATTTGTTGCATGCCTTCTTGAATTTGTTTGGGCGTAGTCAGCATGAAATTCACAATGAATTGGTTGATGGTTTTATGTAAACATGGAGGAGGAAAAATCTTCCAAATATAAAAACAATCAGTTCAGACATAGAGGTTGATGTTCCATCAGATCCCATTAAGGAAATCGATGAAATAGTTCAGAACATGCAATTTTCCCAGGAAAAACAGTGTGAAGCCATGAATGAACAATTTGCGGCCCTAGAAGACCAATTGGAGGTCATAGAAGATGACTTTACAGAAGCTTATATTGAATTTTCGGACCCCCTTGAAATTGAGCTTGACAATGAAGAAGATGAGGAAATTCATTGGGAGATTCCGGATGAATCCATGGATGAGCCAATCATTCATCTTGAGGAAATAAAGGAACTTGAGTTGGAAAGTGTTGAATATTTAGATGATTCAAGTCCCCACCCTCCTCTCGAGGAACTAGTCTTTTTGAACGTTGACTTTGAAAATCTTATGATGGTTCCTGTGATATGTTCTTCTTCAGTTTCTCAACCAAAGGATAAGTTAATGCAGAATTATGTGGAAATGGAAGGCAATTTCAGTTTATCAATGTCATATCATTTTGAGTATTGGTTGGCCTCCCACCTTGACAATCATGAGCAACAAAGTAATCAGAGTTTACACGGCTTGTCATATTCCAATGTTTGGTTGAAGGGAAGAAGGACGATGATTGTTAGTTGGTTCTTCCTCACAAAAAGTTCCAAGTTAATAAAACTTGGGAAGGGGTCTTCTGTGAGTCATCCTGGACAAGGATGTTTCAGACACTTGTGGCCTCATTTCATCCATTACATGGGTGGTTGTAACGTATCTCTAACCCTTCCTTATATTTTAATTTTGTATTATTTCAATTTATTATGTCAATATGTACTTAGAAAAAAAATTTCCGGTACCATAGATTTCATTTATTGAAAATATTAATGTTGTACTTTAGACATTTCATTTTGTAGATGTTGTTAAAAGTATTTATTTCATTTATATGTATATATGTATTCTAATGTTGGTTATTGGTGTGCACTACGGTGAGCACTCTGTTTTGTAGGTGCTGGATTCTCGTATGCTCTCCACCTCATTTGAGAAGATCGAACACACGTCCCCATGTGGAGCCAGATCTTGACCGCCCATTTAGCACCGGTGGTCAACTCCATGTGCCATGAAGATATGCATCATCAGATGCAAGTATGTTGAAGACAGTTTGGTTCTACTAGGCATCTTATGCCTCCAGCACAAAATTTTGTAAACGGAATTTCCGCACTCCTGCGTGGGTTAATAATGTAATAGGTCTGCATGGATCATAGTTAGGTCAGGTACCTTGGGATGTTTTCATTGGGAGAGTTCTTTTCACCGAGAGTTTTTTATCCTCAGGTTGTCAACTGGGCTTTTTAGCCTGGTTGATTTCCCATGAGTTTTTCCCTCAAACTTGTAATAATTCCTCCAAAGTGGTGAACAGCGTTCTAATGGTCTCATCCTTTGGTAGCTATTGTTTAGGAATGACGTAAATAACTATGCTATACATTGTAGAAAGTTTCGCGGAATTTCGTCGAGTCTAGATAGGTTTTTTTTAATTAATTAAATTTAATTAATTTTCCTAAGGTAGGCATTTTAATTATTTAATTAATTAAATGTTTTTGAGCAATTATTGTAAAAACTGGGTCTTTGGGTTTTTGATAGGGGTATTTGTGCTCAAAAGAAATGGAATGGCACCCCCTACACCCATGGACCAAGTTTCAGCTCAGTTGGACAAGTTTTGCTATGCATTTGTCCACCCGGAGTGTCATTCAGTTAAAACAACAATTTTAATTGCTAAGTATGACATTGCCGAAATCTCAATTTTTGTAATAATGAGTTAGATGATGTGAAATGTTGAAATAATGGTTAGAGAGAGACCCCCTAAGCATAACCTAACCCTCCCAACCTTTTCCAACCTATTCTAACCCCTTACCCACCTTCTACACTCAAAAATCATGCCCCCCTAAGGGGATTGACGTTTTTCCTTCGTGGAGGTTGTTGTGACTTATTTGGGGCCCCCTCTCATAAGTTATGACTCCCTTTGATCCCCACATCACCTCCTAGGATGATCCCACTCCTTTTCTTTCATTAATCCCTCTCTATTCCTTCATTTTCACCTTTTTTTTGCCCCCTCCAATAGGAGTTACGCCCCCCTCTTCTAGAAACCCCACAAATGATTTTTTTTTAATTATTTGAGACCTCTCACCTTCCTTGGCATCAATCCCAAGGCCTCCCACACCTCTTTACTTGATCCCAACACCTCCTACATTTTTCTACACCCTAAATCTAGCTTTCAAACCCTAGGTAGTGTGCCCTAGCCTTGAGATCTACTCATTTGCTTGGTGGTGGACACTTGGCTTAGATCCAAGAGAGGTAGCTTTGTCTCTCCAAGTATAAATAGATCTCATTTCTCACTCCCAACTCACCATATCTTGAGCTATTGTTATGCTACTTGATTTTCCACTCTCTCTCTCTCTCATTGCTCCATCATTTCACTCTTTGGCTCTAGGGTTTGGAGTAAGTATTTCTCCAACACCTCTCTTCTTGAAGCAATAATAAAGGAAACTTTGGAGGATATTTTGGGAAGATCTACAAGTATTTTGGATCTTGCAAACATATGAGGTATAATCTTTTCAATTTGATATGATGCATGTATTAGGTAAAGTATTTTATTTGAGTAGGTTTTGCAAAGAGTATTCTTGTGAATCTATATATGTGGTTAGCTAGATAATGTGCAAGTATTTCACTTATTAGCTTAACCCTCCATATTATCCATTGTATGCATGCTATTGTGTTGAGTTTTTTGCAGGTTGAACGTCAAGGGTTTCATTAGATGTGCCTTGGGTAAAAGTCTATTCTTTGAGACTCTCATACACTCCAAGCAAGCTTCTCATATTGCTTCTTCTTCTTATATTTCTGTTGCAGCCCATATTTCAGCGAGCATACTTAGTCTTATGGTCACAAAAACTTAAAAATTTTCATAAAATTTCTAAGGCAAAATTTTGCCTTAAAAAAGCGAAATTTTTCCAAAAGCTTGTATTGTTGTGTGTAGCTCTACTAGCAAGGGAAACCTTATTGTTTTTGCAAGTATATCAGATCTGATTTGGAGAGGCTTGGCTACATCAAGAGGTCCACACAACACTAGAAAACCCATCTAGGGGATTGGTAGCTATCTCTTTAACCTCCTCTTTCATTTCAGAAATTTTTAGTTGCCTACACCTTGGGAGAGTGATTGGCCAAGCCAACCCCCCAAAATCGTTGGGCTAGATTTTAGATTTCATCTAAGTCTTTCATTTTCCAACCCTCTTTGGCACAAAATTGGTAGGCTTGCCTCCACCTTGTGCCATTGTGAGTGGTTTGTTCCTTTTTTAAAGTTTGTTTAATAAGTAATTGCCTACACCTTGGGAGAGTCACCCCCAAAATCGTATGGCTAGGATGCTATAGATATGTGATGGTTTATATGTTTCAAATGGATTAGTATGCTCTAGAATAATCATATTTATCATATCATCTTAGTTTAAGCCCTTAAGGTATATTTACATTTACATGCTTTGAGTTTTCTTCTTGCAAATATTTTACACTTTAAGCATGGTGCCTTAGATGAGATAGATTACATGGTTAAATTTATATCTTAAAGCAATTTTATTTCTTGGGCATTCATAACTCTCATACTTTTATTCTTGTTCATGGATATGTGAATGGTGTAGGACCTAGATCTTTATTTCAGCAATTCTTTATTTCACTTAACACATTTCATATATGCAATAACATATATGGTTAAGTGGTTTTAAATTTCTTCATTTGCTATAATTGTTGGCAAATTGTTCTTGCCCTTGCAAAGTTACATGTTATGGATGATGAATGATACGGATATGTTAATCATGTTTATCTTATGATCTATTACATTCATGTTCATGTGTTTATGGTTTAAATCTTTACTTTCACAACACATCATTTCAAGCACTTTGCAGTTTCAGTTTTGGGCATAAATCACACTTTTCGGACATTTAAAATACTTCTAAAACACTCCAAACACACCTAAAGACTCACTCGCGAGTCATAATAATCTTTTAGACAACTTAGGATAACTTAATTCAGCCATTTCCACCATCTAAAACGGGTTTGAGAAAAACAACGGAAGGAAGTGGCAGGGGACCGTCCCGTGATGCTCCAGGTGGGTGTCCTTTCCAGGAAGTACTCTTACTGTCAGGGCTGACCATGGAAGCTAGGGTGGGCCTCGTTGCCTTACTATCTTGAGCACCCGGCAGTTATTTGGCTATAGGAGGAGGAGGTTTAAGGCTCCAAACATTGTTAGGGGGAGGGAAAAATAAAATTTACTTAATTTTTAAGAAACTCCTAACCACCTAGTTGCATAGACAATCCGTGTATGTCGGGGGATCTTAGATGAATGTTTAGGAACACAAATTGCAAGCACTTTCATGTTTGCAAGTCTTAATTGCAATCTTATGGTTTGTCTTTCTAAATGTTTTAGATTTTTATGAGCATTTGAGTTTACAAGCTTATACATCTTTGTTTATGCTTTTATGGTGTGATTCAAGAAAAAGTTGAGTATCCCACTTGGAGAGGCATCATCTTCTTGGATCTTGAGTGCTTTAGTGGTTTACATTGAAAAGCAGTCCAATAGAGTAAGTGTTATTGGGACATGCTTGGCTTATGTGATTGATCTTGAGTTGAATATCTCCTAAACTCTCACTCTTTGCATCATTGTATATCTTGTTAATTTGTATCTTGTGTATCATTTTGTATCTTTGTAACACTTATATTTCATTGTGTAAGTAATCTTATTCTTGTTTGTGGAATAGTTTCAAATCATTTTACTTGTAATATTTTTGTAATTGAACCACCCTCAAACTTAGTTGACCCCTTGCCCAACCTTAGGCACTAGTCATAGTTGACTTAGGGAAAGGGTTGTTTGTCATTTAATCTTGCATTTTGCATTTGTTGCTTTAGCATCTTAGGTTAGTTTTCCCCCAAGCCTTTTAACAAATTAAAACCAACTCCTAGAACTTTAAAGTTAAATCATATCTAGTAACTAGGGTCTACCCCCCTTGGCTTCCTTAGGAGTAAGCCTAGAAGGAAGAGGTTTCAATCAAGGTGACAGTGTGGACTGTGAACCTAGGCATTGTGCCTCCAAGGACACACTAAGTGAGCTGGACTTTGCTCACGTTTGCAAGTGTGTATTAGGACAGCAACACCTCCTCATCCAATGGAGGTATTTCCCCAATAGGAGTGATGTGCTAGCCTAAGGCTCTTTTCAAGCATGATACATGAAAAACATTATGTATTTTGCTCCCGGAAGGTAACTCAAGCTTTTATGCCACGGCCCCTACCTTTCTTCTCACCCTGTACAGCCCAAAAAAGCAAGGTTGAAGCTTTTTTGTGCCACTCCACTTTATAGAGGCTTACATGTATGGTTGGAGTCTTAGGTATACGAGATCACCAACCTCAAAAGTGTGCTCCACCCTGTGCTAATCTGCCTGAATCTTTTGTTGATTTTGTGCCCTGTGCAAGTCGTCTTTGAGTTCCCTGAGTATATCCTGGCTCTTTTGGATCCAATCCTATACAATAGGTGCTCGGTTGTCCCCAAATACAATCTCCACAAAGGTGAGAGGATCATAACGGTACAAAGCCCTGAAAGGAGACATACCAATAGACATGTGGTAGGTAGTGTTGTAGCAATACTCACCTAGATGTAACCACTTAACCCATGCCTTTTGTTGCCCAGATACATAATTCCAAAGATATCCTTCTACCCATTTGTTAACTATCTCTGTCTGACCATCCGTCTAAGGCTGATAACTAGTGTTGGGAGTCAAGGTTGTACCTACCAACCTGAATAGCTCCTGCCAAAAAGTACTCATGAATCTGTTGTCCCTATCACTCGCAATGGTTTTTGGCAATCCATGTAGCCTGAATATCTCTCTGAAGAATAGTTTTGCAACCTGTGAAGCACTGTAATCTGTTGCAATGGCAAAGAAGTGAGCAAACTTAGTCAACCTGTCTACTACCACAAAGATGCAATCGTTACCCTGAACTTTGGACAACCCTGTGATGAAGTCCATGTAGATACTCTCCCACTTGTGGTCTGGAATAGGGAGTGGCTGCAATAAACCTATTGGATGAGTGTGCTCATCCTTGTTTTCCTAACATGTGGAACATTCCCTGATATGGCGCATTACATCATCTTTCATACCCCTCCATGTGAATCTCTCCCTGACCTGCATGTATGTCTTGGCAAGGCCTTCATGCCCAGGCAATGGTGATTCATGGCATGCCTTCAGCACTCTCCCTTTAAATTCTAACTCGGGAACTAGGAAAATTTGGCCTTTGTAATATATGATGTCATCCATGATCCTGAAGTTCTCATCTTGTATCTTCCCATCCATCAACTCACATGCAAACCTGTTTTTCGAATACTCCACCATGAGGTGCACCTTCCAATCAACTGAAATATCTGTCATGGCATATACTGAAGGTCTCCTGGATAAAGCATCAACCACCACATTGTTTTTTCCTTTGACAAATTCAATGTCATAGTCATAAGCTTGGACTTTGCTAACCCACTTTTGTTGCCTCTCATTGAGGTCCTTTTGATCCAAGAAGTATTTGAGGTTGTTGTGATCAGTCCTGACAACGAATTTCGCCCCAACCAAGTACTGTCTGAATTTGGCCAAGGCATGCATAATGGCCAGCATCTCCTTGTCATAGATGGTGTATAGGAGCTCAGGCCCCCCTAATTTTTGGCTTTCATAGGCAATAGGGTGTCTATTCTGCATAAGAACTGCTCCAATGCCCTCACCTGAGGCATCACACTCCAAGATTAATGGCTGTGAGAAATATGGCAAAGAAAGTACCGGGCAAGTGCTCATCACCTTCTTCATGTTGTCAAATGTTACCTGTGCCTCTTGACTCCACCTGAATGCGCCCTTCCTGCTCAAATCTGTCAAAGGTGCACAAAGTTAAGAGAATCCTTTGACAAACCTTCTGTAGTAACTGCAAATTCCAAGGAATCCCTTCAACTCAGTAAGATTTTTGAAGGTTGGCCAATAAAGTATAACATGTATTTTCTCCTAGTGTACATGCACCCCTTTCTCTCCAATAATATGACCCAGGTAAAGGACCTCAGTCATCCCAAATTCACACTGACTCCTTAGCATACAAGGATTGTTCCTCCATGATGCTCAAAATTTGGTCTACATGTTTGAGATGATCCTCCCAAGTTTTGATATATATCAACAAGTCATCAAAATAGACAAGAAGAAACTTCCTCAACTGCTTGTTGAAGACACGATTCATGCATGACTAAAAAGTGGTTGGCGCATTAGTTAACCCAAAGGGCATAACCAGAAACTCATAATGGCCATAGTGACATCTGAAAGTTGTTTTAGGCGCGTCTTGCTCCCTCATTTTGATTTGTTGATACCCCGAGCGCAAATCTATTTTAGTGAAGCAAATAGCGCCATGTAGTTCATCCAAGAGTTCATCTATACGGGGGATGGGGTACCTGTTTTTAATGTTCTTATTCAAGGCCCTTTAATCAATGCACTGCGCATAGGTCTGTTGTCGTCCTTATACACACTTGCAAACATGAGCTAAGTCATGCTCCCTTAGTGTGTCCTCGGAGGCACAATGCCTAGGTTCAAAGTCAACGTTGTCACTTTGACTTGAACCTCTTCTGTCTAGGCTAACTCCTAGGGAAGCCAAGGGGGGTAGACCCTAGTTACTAGATGAGATTAACGTTTAAGTTCTAGGAGTTGGTTTCAATTAGTCAGAAGGTTGGGGGGAATATCTAGCCTATGATGTAAAGCAGCAATGCGAGATGTAACCGTTAGTATGCACAGTAAAACCTTTTCCTAGGACAACTAAAACTAGTGCCTAAGATTGGGCAAGGGGTCAACTAAATCAAAGGGAGTTTGATTACAGTAGATTACAAAGATTACAAAAGATTAAATACAAGCTAGATACAAGGATACAGAAAGAATATCTAATATATACAAAGTTAAAATAAACCAGATACAATGGATACAAGATATACAGAATGCTAACTAATCAGTTGCTTGCATGTGCAGGAAATAAAGATACTCAAGACAAGATAACCATCAACACATCAAGCCAAGCATACTCACTATAGATCTTGCTCTATTGCACTGCTTATCAATGGCACAAAGACGAAAATCACTCAAGACCCAGTCAAGAGAGTGCCTCCAAGTGGATGCGCAACTTCTTGAAGGATCACACCGTGAATTTGGAACAACAGTAAATAAAAAGTGCTTGAAAATGTAAAGTGTTCCAGATCAGAGATATAACCACTTAGATAATTATTCCACAACTTATGAAAATGACTTGCATATAAAAGTAATTGAAAGATGTAGTGCTTGCAAGTGCAAATGTGAATTGCCCGAAAGTTGTAGACCAAGGATTAATTAAGATGGTTAAGTGAGATTAAATCCTATCTAAGTGTCAACCCAATACTTCCCTCCCCCAATTACCAAGTAACTGATGGGTGCTCAAGAAGTAAGGCAAAAAGGCCCACCCTAGCTCCACAGGTCAGTCATAAGATAAGAGTACTCCCGGAAAAGGACGTCGCGCACCACGAGACCGTCCCCGGCCTAGCACCTTTCCGTTCCTTCCTCCGATCCCATTTTAAATGGCGAAGATGGTTGGTAAAGGTGCCCTATTAAGTCTAATAAATTATTAAACCTATGAACTAAGTATTATAAAGTGTTTGAGTGCTTAAAGCTTGCTCAAAAGTGCCAAAAAATGAAATTGAAAGATGTGAAGATTGAAGCTCTTAAATAGTGAAATTGCAAGTTAAGTTCTTACGTTATTGAGTTATTGCATGTAAATTATGAAGAACTGGAAAATGACTTGCGGAATTGAAAAGCGATTATTTAAACCATTAAGACGCCCATGTTTCCATGCATGTGTGAAAAATAAGTACTTGAGAAATAAAGACTTGCATGCAAAGAAATAACAACGGAAGCAAAAGATTCTAACTATGCCTCCATGGGCTCTAAGCTAGCATTGGTTGTGTTAGATCTACTCTAGATAATTTTAGTTTTTAGCATGCATTGAGATACCACAACTAAGCTAGCTAATCTATGAAAGAAAAACAGAAAAGAAACTAAACTAAAGCTGGAAAACAAAAACTGAAATGAAGAAAATGCAAGCCACTTAGGTACCCTCCTTTGGGTTTACTTACAATGCTTTAGATAGAAAAGAAAGAGGATAGAGTTACCACTTTGAAAAGAGGTTCTTGGAGGTGTGTTGTGACTGTAAACGAGCAACATGCACCTTTGACCTGGCGAAAACCTGCAAAAATCAGCAAGTTATTGCTTGCTGATTTCGCTGCAATACACTCAACAAAAGTTAAGAAAAATTCTGTTTTGCAACAGAAATTTTCCACATATATAAACCAAAAAATGAAATAAATGTATTGACCTATCTAAGATTATTAGCAACCAAAATTTGAAATGAAGACATGACAGAAGACGAAATGGAAACAAAAAAGCTTATGAAGTTTTTATGAGCAATGAAGGTAGATTCTTGCTCGAATCTATCCCAAAGATGCTCTTGAGACAACCTGCAAACCTTGAACCAAATGTGAGATAAAACATTAGATAATATCTTGCATGCACGAATAATACAACACAGTTTATATTATTAGCATATACAAAACATATAGATGAGCAACTACACTATTGCTTCACCTAGCCTAGTAAACTAATTTACCCAAACAACTATTAAACATTTCACAAAAAAGATTCAAAGAATGATTTCACCTCACAATAGATTGGAGCACCAAGACCAAGTCCCATACTCCACGATTCCTCCAAAGCTCTTGTTATTTCCAAAGGGAAGAGGTTGTAGCAACAAAGTTGCTCCAAGCTCTTCAAGAACAATGAGATGAAGCAAGATGAACAATAATGAAAGAGAGAAAGAGTTGGTAAGAAAATGGTAGCATAACAATACTCTGAAGAATGGTGAATAATGAATGAGGGGAGGGTCTCATTTATAGCATGAGAGGCCAAAGAGACCCTCATTGGATCTTTGACAAGTGTCAAAACCAAAGCCAAGGATAAAATCCAACCAATGAGGGTCCAAGCTTTTAGGTTTTGAGGGAAATAGAAGGTGGGAGTGTGTGAGGAATGTGTGGCACACACTCCAAGGAGGATGTGGCAAGCCAAGAAGGGGCGCATTGGTCAAGAAGAAGGCCTACGACTTGCTTTGGGAGAAGTTTCCACTTTTTCCAAGATGTTTCCATCTTTTCCAAGAGAGGGGGCGCAAGTTTCCATGAGGGGCATGAGCTTTTGGGTGGAGTGTGGAGGAGTGTGTGAGGCACTCTCCAAGTGGGACGTGTGAGGCTAAGGAGAGGCGCATGGGTGCAGAGAGGGACCCGCGATTTGAGTTAAGCTAAGTTTCTAACTTTCTCAAAGAGTGGGGGCGCAAATCCCAAGGGGGAAATGAATTTTTAAATGAGGGGGTGATTTAGGGGTATGTAAAGGTTAGGAAAGGGTGTTGGGTAGGTTAGGGAGTCTCTCTCAATCATTATCCACCTTTACTTTATCTCAATTGCCTATTAATTACAAAATTGGCATTTTTCCCATGTCTTGGGTTAGCAATTAAAGCTGCTTTTATCTGACTGGGACTCCTAAATGGACAAAACCCTAGCAAAACTTGTCTGACTAAGATGAAACTTGGTCCAAGGGTGTAGGGGGTGTAAGGGGTGTAGGGGGTGTCATTCCATTTCTTTTGAGCACAAATACCCCTATCAAAAGCCCAAGAACCTAGTTTTTACATTAATTAAAAATTAATTAATTAATTAATTAAATTTCCAGCCTTAGAAAATTTTAATTAATTTTAATTAATTAAAAAAAACCTGTCTAGACTCGATGGAATTCCGCAAAACTTTTTGAGTTGTCTTACATGGTCATTTACATCATTCCTAAACACTAGCTACCAGAGGGTGACTTCATTAGAACGCCTTTCACCACTTTGGAGGATTTATTAAAAGTAGGAGTGAAAAACTCAAAGGAAATTAATAAGGTTGGTTAGGCCAAATTAATATCCTGAGGATAAAAAACACTCATTGAAAGGAACTCTCCTAATGAAGAAATCCTAAGGTAACTGACCTAACTATGATCCATGCAGACCTATTACATTATTAACCCACGCAGGGGTGCAAAAATTTCGTTTACAAAAATGTGTGCTGGGAGCAAAAATGCCCTGTAGAACCAAAAAGCCTCTGACTTGTTTGCATCTAATGATGCATATCTTCATGGTACATGGAGTTAACCCCCTAGTTGAATTGGCGGTCAACATCTGGCTCCACATGGGGACGTGTGTTCGATCTTCTCACTTGGGACAGAGAGCATACGAGAATCCAGCATCTACAAAAAGGTGTTCACCAATATCCAACATAAATATACATATATATCAATGAATAAATAAAATGCTATAAACAACATTAACATAATGAAATAACTATTGTACAACATCTATAATTACAGAAATGAACTATGATACAAAAATAAATCTAAGTACATATCAACATAATGAATAAAATAATACAAAATTGAAATACAAGGAAAAGGGTTAGAGATACGTTACAAAGGGTGTCCCTGTGGACACCAAGTTGCCACATGAAGAAACACTTCAAGGAGGGGTCCTCTCACTAGCATGTCTGACTTTATGTCATCCCACTGGCTGAGAAGAGTTGCTAGAAGATTGATACATTTTATGTTGACTGCTGATTTTTCCATGTGAATCCCAGTTTCTAACCTTGGCCATTTGGGACTCTCCTCCTTCAAAAATTTCTGATGGTTTTCCATAGGTGCCAAGTGCAAAGTCTGTGAACTTAGTTTTTCCTTAAAAGGCTTGGCATATCTTTTATTAGGGATGACATACCTTACTTTACCAATATCAACCTTATCATCCCTATTACTTCCCATCAGATTTTCATCATATATTATATCTTTGATCTTTCCAATTTCTGAAAAGTAAGGAGGGTGTGGGCCAAGAATTCCATCTGACTTGTTCTAACATCTAACTGACTCTTTTGATGAAGGTTGAGCTGATGACACATTTTCACCTGACAAATCCAACTCTAACTTTAATTCTGAAGGAGGCAAACCATTATCTGTTTTATCCGAGTCTCCTTCAATAAAAAGGCCATCAAAAGAATCCATGGGGTCCCAAACATTGCAAATGCTTGGGGGGTTACTATTTAATTTCATCTTGGTAAATGCGAGAGTAGACTCTATCTCATAACATCCCATTTCTACTTCCCGATACACAATCTCGTTATCCTTTCTCCTAGGATCTTCCACATGATACTTTCTTTCCAACTCTCTATTCAATCTAAACGTTAAACCATTTGAAGTTGGAATGGTGTCATAAGTTAAGTCCATTTGCAAATTACCACCTAAATCTGTAGTTGTCTTTCTATTTAACAACATTCCCCAAGTATCTGGCACATCAATCACAACAATGTCCATCTCAATCATGATATCGGGGAATGCAGCCAAGTGTACTTGTAATCCCTTAATCAAACCATGCACCTCTATGGTTCTGCTATCCATAGCACAAATGTTATGATAAGGTCTAGATATCCTTAAGTTTAATTGTTCCATTACTCTCTTAGTCATAACATTTGAGGTAGCTCCTGAATCAAGCATACAATTATGAAGAATAAAATCATTCACAAGCAAGGATAGAAAAATGTTAATGTTTAAGCCATTATTATAGTTCTTTGCATTTCAATAGATAACAATAGCATAAGATAGAATCACTAAGAAATACACAATCACAAGAGACATCATTTATCATGGGAAACCCTCATGGGGTAGAAAACCCAGCAAAACTTCCTTAATATAGATAGTCAATACAATGCCAAGAGATAACTCAAACAAGTACAGAAAGTCCTCTCCCAAAGATGCGCCTCTCTCTCTCTCTCTTCTCCAACTGCAGCTCTGAAACTTGTCTCTCAATGAACAAGTGAGTGTGTGTCTAAGTGAGGCGCTAGCCTCCTTATTTATACAAGTCTGGCACGTGTGGAAGTGTCTTTTCACTGGCAGGGCCGACTTCTTCTTCTGGGTGGTTATAACCACCTTTATTATATTTCGGGGCTTCTTTAATAAATTCTGGGGCCGACTTCTCTTTCTGCCTATTACAATTACATTATGACCAGTCCGCAAAAGGGGATTTGGTCCTTTTACAATAGCCGACATGATCAATCCACAATGGGGATTGATCCAATGAATAATATATCAAATAATAATAAGAATACACTTTGTGAATAATATATCAAATAATAATCAGAATACACTTTGCAGTTACATTATTTCAACACATAGAGGGTTCATAGAGTTTCAGATTTTCCATGTTCACTATTAAGTAAATGCGCATATATGTGGGTAGACTAAGTTTGTAGGCATTGTAACCCACCTTCTCCAATACTTCAGAAAGACCATACCACAGATCCTTGATCTTCTTACCAGGACCATGTGGCCTTTCTTTGTTAGATGCAACCAAAATATGTCTCCCACATTGAATGTTTTCTCAATCATGTGTTAATCATGCCAAACATAATTTTCTTGCAACTTCTTCAATGTCTCTTGTACTTGAAAATGGATATGCCTAATCTTTTTAACAATCTTTTTTTTTTCTTTTAATACATCTCTTGTGATGTCTTTTGTTATTCCTCCTTGTTGTCCATATCCAACATCCAAGGGCAAAGGTGGAAAATACTCAAAGTAAGTTGCAAAAGGGGACTTATCAATAGAAGTGTGGACCACCCTATTATAAGAGTGTTGAATATAAATCAAATTTCCATCCCATGTCTTTGGATGCTTCTAATTATAACCCCTCAAAAGCTAACCCAATGTCATGTTGACTACTTATGTTTGTGCATCTCTTTGTGAATGGAAAGTTGTAGATCTCTTCAACTTGGTGTCCATCTTCTCCCAAAAAGGAGTCCAAAAGAAAATAAAAAATTTGGTATCCCAATTTAAGATGATGCTCCTTGTTATCCCAAAGTGCACCCAGACCTTTACAAGGCACAAGAATGCACATCATGTTGAACCTGTCAACTACCAAAAACAAATAGTCATGCCCCTTCCTAGTTGTTGGCAAACCACCCACAAAATCCATGGAGATGTTATCCCATGATCTAGTTAGTACAGGTAAGGGATGGTATAAAGCTTGTTTTATGTTACTAGGATTGTTGGTACAACAAAGTATGCATTCTCTAATAAACCAAGCTATATCTTCTTGCATTCTCGGTCAATACACATACTTTTGCAAATTGGTGAACATCTTCCCAACACCAAACTGTCTTGCAACCTTGGAGGTGTGAGTCTCTCTAATAGCTACAACGTTTCACCTTTAAGAACATGGAGCTTGTCTAGCTTGTAAAACAACCCATTTTGGAGATGATAGTATTAGTTAGCCTTATTGTCACCTTCTTCTACACAAATTTGGACATGTAGTTGTTGAAACACCTCTTTTAAGTTCTCATCGTATGTGTATGCCTCTTTGTATGCATCATGGGTAAAAGGCTCCATGTGCATAAGATTTCCCAAAATTGTAATCTTGGATGTGGGTGGTGTTGAAAGCATGTCTACCGAATTATTAGTGTTGCATTTCTTATATTTGATGACTATATGACACTACTACAAAAACCCCATATAATTGTAGTGTTTGGTTTGTTGAAGCTTAGTTTGGGCCTACAAATACTACAATCGATGGTGAACAGTTTGGATATTGGTTTCTTGCCCATCTGATAGTGCTCCCACTTCTTAACAATTTGAACTAGGGCATAGTGTTCCTTATCATATGTAAGGTAGTTTAGGCCTCTACCATGAAATATTTTAGAAAGCTAGCATGCCTACTTACCTCCTTGCATCAAGACCATTCACATAGCATATCCACTTACATCTATGACCACCTCAAAAGGTTTTTGCAAATTAGGTAATGCAAGAACCCCCATTTGGGCAAATTAGGTAATGCAAGAACCCCCATTTAGGCAAATTAGGCATTTTAAGCTTCTTCTGGAAATTAGGAAATGTTTCTTCCCCCATTCAAAACTCTTACCACCGGAACAAAGTTACCAACGTAACTAGAACTCTCCAAAGTTCTCGGTTTTTTAAAGGCTACTTTTGGTGGTTATTTTTACCTATGTTTCAAAAAGTGGTACTACCCATAGCACCATTTTTGGGAGCGGGTGGTTAAAATTGTGACTTGCTTGAAATCACAGCATTAACAAGCATATAAAACCTTAAAATTGACCATCAAATCGAAAAGTGATGTTATTGTAGCAGCAATTTTATTTTTGGACTTAAAATTGTGACTTAATTGAGACCATGGCCTTGACAATTAGTACCATTGCAAATAAAAAACTTAAAATTGGTTCATAAATCAAAAAGCGATGTTACCCAAAAATGTATTTATTAAAAAAATTTTAATAAATTTACATTAAAAAAAAACATTTTTTTAAATAAAATTACAGTAAAAAAATACATTTTCTCTTTTAAAATGAAAAATAATCCTTTTTTCTCAAAAACATATTTAAAAATAAATTAAAAAAAACAAAAAAATAGATCGGAAGAGCACACGTCTGAACTCCAGTC